>JAZKLR010000068.1:137500-140000 GCA_037103525.1 Ganaspis brasiliensis | reverse complement strand
ACTTTCAGTACCCCTTTTTGCACATGTAAACTTAAAAAATTCATAGCTTTGTGGGGTTGCATTATATCGGAAACTTTTATAAACAAAATTTGTTCGATTTTACTTGTAGTTTAAGAAAAAAATTAGAGAAAATTTTTTTTTGAAAATTTTTTTTTTTTTGAATTTTGAAAATATTCTATTTTTGATAATTTTGGAGGAAAATTGCTGGCTAACGAACTCGACCTGTATTTTGGTACCAAAAAAAAGTATACCAAAGTTGAAGTTGATACGACAATTTTTACTCAAGTTATCCGATTTCAAAATTTTGATACAGACAGACAGACAGACAGACAGACAGACAGACAGACAGACAGACAGACATCTTCGTAAAACCCATTTTTTTGGAATCAGGAGGTCTCAAAACGTCGAGAAATGTATGTTTTAGCAAAAGTTCAAAATCGCACAAATTGAAGACTTTCTCATTTAGGATGAGAATGTAAAAATGAATTTATTCAAAATTTCCAAAAATTTTTAGAAAAGTCAATATTTTTTGATGCAGTTTTATTAGTTGTGATCAATGGAAGTAAACAGGAAGAAAAAACGGGAAGTTTTTTTATTTTTTTTAAAAATAATAGAGTTTTTGTATAGGATTTATCCACTTTCAGTACCCCTTTTTGCACATGTAAACTTAAAAAATTCATAGCTTTGTGGGGTTGCATTATATCGGAAACTTTTATAAACAAAATTTGTTCGATTTTACTTGTAGTTTAAGAAAAAAATTAGAGAAAATTTTTTTTTGAAAATTTTTTTTTTTTTGAATTTTGAAAATATTCTATTTTTGATAATTTTGGACGAAAATTGCTGGCTAACGAACTCGACCTGTATTTTGGTACCAAAAAAAAGTATACCAAAGTTGAAGTTGATACGACAATTTTTACTCAAGTTATCCGATTTCAAAATTTTGATACAGACAGACAGACAGACAGACAGACAGACAGACAGACAGACATCTTCGTAAAACCCATTTTTTTGGAATCAGGAGGTCTCAAAACGTCGAGAAATGTATGTTTTAGCAAAAGTTCAAAATCGCACAAATTGAAGACTTTCTCATTTAGGATGAGAATGTAAAAATGAATTTATTCAAAATTTCCAAAAATTTTTAGAAAAGTCAATATTTTTTGATGCAGTTTTATTAGTTGTGATCAATGGAAGTAAACAGGAAGAAAAAACGGGAAGTTTTTTTATTTTTTTTAAAAATAATAGAGTTTTTGTATAGGATTTATCCACTTTCAGTACCCCTTTTTGCACATGTAAACTTAAAAAATTCATAGCTTTGTGGGGTTGCATTATATCGGAAACTTTTATAAACAAAATTTGTTCGATTTTACTTGTAGTTTAAGAAAAAAATTAGAGAAAATTTTTTTTTGAAAATTTTTTTTTTTTTGAATTTTGAAAATATTCTATTTTTGATAATTTTGGAGGAAAATTGCTGGCTAACGAACTCGACCTGTATTTTGGTACCAAAAAAAAGTATACCAAAGTTGAAGTTGATACGACAATTTTTACACAAGTTATCCGATTTCAAAATTTTGATACAGACAGACAGACAGACAGACAGACAGACAGACAGACATCTTCGTAAAACCCATTTTTTTGGAATCAGGAGGTCTCAAAACGTCGAGAAATGTATGTTTTAGCAAAAGTTCAAAATCGCACAAATTGAAGACTTTCTCATTTAGGATGAGAATGTAAAAATGAATTTATTCAAAATTTTCAAAAATTTTTAGAAAAGTCAATATTTTTTGATGCAGTTTTATTAGTTGTGATCAATGGAAGTAAACAGGAAGAAAAAACCGGAAGTTTTTTCATTTTTTTTAAAAATAATAGAGTTTTTGTATAGGATTTATCCACTTTCAGTACCCCTTTTTGCACATGTAAACTTAAAAAATTCATAGCTTTGTGGGGTTGCATTATATCGGAAACTTTTATAAACAAAATTTGTTCGATTTTACTTGTAGTTTAAGAAAAAAATTAGAGAAAATTTTTTTTTGAAAATTTTTTTTTTTTTTGAATTTTGAAAATATTCTATTTTTGATAATTTTGGACGAAAATTGCTGGCTAACGAACTCGACCTGTATTTTGGTACCAAAAAAAAGTATACCAAAGTTGAAGTTGATACGACAATTTTTACTCAAGTTATCCGATTTCAAAATTTTGATACAGACAGACAGACAGACAGACAGACAGACAGACAGACAGACAGACATCTTCGTAAAACCCATTTTTTTGGAATCAGGAGGTCTCAAAACGTCAAGAAATGTATGTTTTAGCAAAAGTTCAAAATCGCACAAATTGTAGACTTTCTCATTTAGGATGAGAATGTAAAAATGAATTTATTCAAAATTTCCAAAAATTTTTAGAAAAGTCAATATTTTTTGATGCAGTTTTATTAGTTGTGATCAATGGAAGTAAACAGGAAGAAAAAACCGGAAGTTTTTTCATTTTTTTTAAAAATAATGGA
>JAZKLR010000068.1:80000-130000 GCA_037103525.1 Ganaspis brasiliensis | reverse complement strand
TTTTTAGAAAAGTCAATATTTTTTGATGCAGATTTATTAGTTGTGATCAATGGAAGTAAACAGGAAGAAAAAACCGGAAGTTTTTTCATTTTTTTTAAAAATAATAGAGTTTTTGTATAGGATTTATCCACTTTCAGTACCCCTTTTTGCACATGTAAACTTAAAAAATTCATAGCTTTGTGGGGTTGCATTATATCGGAAACTTTTATAAACAAAATTTGTTCGATTTTACTTGTAGTTTAAGAAAAAAATTAGAGAAAATTTTTTTTTGAAAATTTTTTTTTTTTTGAATTTTGAAAATATTCTATTTTTGATAATTTTGGAGGAAAATTGCTGGCTAACGAACTCGACCTGTATTTTGGTACCAAAAAAAAGTATACCAAAGTTGAAGTTGATACGACAATTTTTACTCAAGTTATCCGATTTCAAAATTTTGATACAGACAGACAGACAGACAGACAGACAGACAGACAGACAGACAGACAGACATCTTCGTAAAACCCATTTTTTTGGAATCAGGAGGTCTCAAAACGTCGAGAAATGTATGTTTTAGCAAAAGTTCAAAATCGCACAAATTGAAGACTTTCTCATTTAGGATGAGAATGTAAAAATGAATTTATTCAAAATTTCCAAAAATTTTTAGAAAAGTCAATATTTTTTGATGCAGTTTTATTAGTTGTGATCAATGGAAGTAAACAGGAAGAAAAAACCGGAAGTTTTTTCATTTTTTTTAAAAATAATAGAGTTTTTGTATAGGATTTATCCACTTTCAGTACCCCTTTTTGCACATGTAAACTTAAAAAATTCATAGCTTTGTGGGGTTGCATTATATCGGAAACTTTTATAAACAAAATTTGTTCGATTTTACTTGTAGTTTAAGAAAAAAATTAGAGAAAATTTTTTTTTGAAAATTTTTTTTTTTTTGAATTTTGAAAATATTCTATTTTTGATAATTTTGGACGAAAATTGCTGGCTAACGAACTCGACCTGTATTTTGGTACCAAAAAAAAGTATACCAAAGTTGAAGTTGATACGACAATTTTTACTCAAGTTATCCGATTTAAAAATTTTGATACAGACAGACAGACAGACAGACAGACAGACAGACAGACATCTTCGTAAAACCCATTTTTTTGGAATCAGGAGGTCTCAAAACGTCGAGAAATGTATGTTTTAGCAAAAGTTCAAAATCGCACAAATTGAAGACTTTCTCATTTAGGATGAGAATGTAAAAATGAATTTATTCAAAATTTCCAAAAATTTTTAGAAAAGTCAATATTTTTTGATGCAGTTTTATTAGTTGTGATCAATGGAAGTAAACAGGAAGAAAAAACGGGAAGTTTTTTTATTTTTTTTAAAAATAATAGAGTTTTTGTATAGGATTTATCCACTTTCAGTACCCCTTTTTGCACATGTAAACTTAAAAAATTCATAGCTTTGTGGGGTTGCATTATATCGGAAACTTTTATAAACAAAATTTGTTCGATTTTACTTGTAGTTTAAGAAAAAAATTAGAGAAAATTTTTTTTTGAAAATTTTTTTTTTTTTGAATTTTGAAAATATTCTATTTTTGATAATTTTGGAGGAAAATTGCTGGCTAACGAACTCGACCTGTATTTTGGTACCAAAAAAAAGTATACCAAAGTTGAAGTTGATACGACAATTTTTACTCAAGTTATCCGATTTCAAAATTTTGATACAGACAGACAGACAGACAGACAGACAGACAGACAGACATCTTCGTAAAACCCATTTTTTTGGAATCAGGAGGTCTCAAAACGTCGAGAAATGTATGTTTTAGCAAAAGTTCAAAATCGCACAAATTGAAGACTTTCTCATTTAGGATGAGAATGTAAAAATGAATTTATTCAAAATTTTCAAAAATTTTTAGAAAAGTCAATATTTTTTGATGCAGTTTTATTAGTTGTGATCAATGGAAGTAAACAGGAAGAAAAAACCGGAAGTTTTTTTATTTTTTTTAAAAATAATAGAGTTTTTGTATAGGATTTATCCACTTTCAGTACCCCTTTTTGCACATGTAAACTTAAAAAATTCATAGCTTTGTGGGGTTGCATTATATCGGAAACTTTTATAAACAAAATTTGTTCGATTTTACTTGTAGTTTAAGAAAAAAATTAGAGAAAATTTTTTTTTGAAAATTTTTTTTTTTTTGAATTTTGAAAATATTCTATTTTTGATAATTTTGGAGGAAAATTGCTGGCTAACGAACTCGACCTGTATTTTGGTACCAAAAAAAAGTATACCAAAGTTGAAGTTGATACGACAATTTTTACTCAAGTTATCCGATTTCAAAATTTTGATACAGACAGACAGACAGACAGACAGACAGACAGACAGACAGACATCTTCGTAAAACCCATTTTTTTGGAATCAGGAGGTCTCAAAACGTCGAGAAATGTATGTTTTAGCAAAAGTTCAAAATCGCACAAATTGAAGACTTTCTCATTTAGGATGAGAATGTAAAAATGAATTTATTCAAAATTTCCAAAAATTTTTAGAAAAGTCAATATTTTTTGATGCAGTTTTATTAGTTGTGATCAATGGAAGTAAACAGGAAGAAAAAACCGGAAGTTTTTTCATTTTTTTTAAAAATAATAGAGTTTTTGTATAGGATTTATCCACTTTCAGTACCCCTTTTTGCACATGTAAACTTAAAAAATTCATAGCTTTGTGGGGTTGCATTATATCGGAAACTTTTATAAACAAAATTTGTTCGATTTTACTTGTAGTTTAAGAAAAAAATTAGAGAAAATTTTTTTTTGAAAATTTTTTTTTTTTTGAATTTTGAAAATATTCTATTTTTGATAATTTTGGACGAAAATTGCTGGCTAACGAACTCGACCTGTATTTTGGTACCAAAAAAAAGTATACCAAAGTTGAAGTTGATACGACAATTTTTACTCAAGTTATCCGATTTCAAAATTTTGATACAGACAGACAGACAGACAGACAGACAGACAGACAGACAGACAGACAGACAGACAGACATCTTCGTAAAACCCATTTTTTTGGAATCAGGAGGTCTCAAAACGTCGAGAAATGTATGTTTTAGCAAAAGTTCAAAATCGCACAAATTGAAGACTTTCTCATTTAGGATGAGAATGTAAAAATGAATTTATTCAAAATTTCCAAAAATTTTTAGAAAATCAATATTTTTTTATGCAGTTTTATTAGTTGTGATCAATGGAAGTAAACAGGAAGAAAAAACCGAAAGTTTTTTCATTTTTTTTAAAAATAATAGAGTTTTTGTATAGGATTTATCCACTTTCAGTACCCCTTTTTGCACATGTAAACTTAAAAAATTCATAGCTTTGTGGGGTTGCATTATATCGGAAACTTTTATAAACAAAATTTGTTCGATTTTACTTGTAGTTTAAGAAAAAAATTAGAGAAAATTTTTTTTTGAAAATTTTTTTTTTTTTGAATTTTGAAAATATTCTATTTTTGATAATTTTGGACGAAAATTGCTGGCTAACGAACTCGACCTGTATTTTGGTACCAAAAAAAAGTATACCAAAGTTGAAGTTGATACGACAATTTTTACTCAAGTTATCCGATTTCAAAATTTTGATACAGACAGACAGACAGACAGACAGACAGACAGACATCTTCGTAAAACCCATTTTTTTGGAATCAGGAGGTCTCAAAACGTCGAGAAATGTATGTTTTAGCAAAAGTTCAAAATCGCACAAATTGAAGACTTTCTCATTTAGGATGAGAATGTAAAAATGAATTTATTCAAAATTTCCAAAAATTTTTAGAAAAGTCAATATTTTTTGATGCAGTTTTATTAGTTGTGATCAATGGAAGTAAACAGGAAGAAAAAACCGGAAGTTTTTTCATTTTTTTTTAAAATAATAGAGTTTTTGTATAGGATTTATCCACTTTCAGTACCCCTTTTTGCACATGTAAACTTAAAAAATTCATAGCTTTGTGGGGTTGCATTATATCGGAAACTTTTATAAACAAAATTTGTTCGATTTTACTTGTAGTTTAAGAAAAAAATTAGAGAAAATTTTTTTTTGAAAATTTTTTTTTTTTTGAATTTTGAAAATATTCTATTTTTGATAATTTTGGACGAAAATTGCTGGCTAACGAACTCGACCTGTATTTTGGTACCAAAAAAAAGTATTCCAAAGTTGAAGTTGATACGACAATTTTTACTCAAGTTATCCGATTTCAAAATTTTGATACAGACAGACAGACAGACAGACAGACAGACAGACAGACATCTTCGTAAAACCCATTTTTTTGGAATCAGGAGGTCTCAAAACGTCGAGAAATGTATGTTTTAGCAAAAGTTCAAAATCGCACAAATTGAAGACTTTCTCATTTAGGATGAGAATGTAAAAATGAATTTATTCAAAATTTCCAAAAATTTTTAGAAAAGTCAATATTTTTTGATGCAGTTTTATTAGTTGTGATCAATGGAAGTAAACAGGAAGAAAAAACCGGAAGTTTTTTCATTTTTATTAAAAATAATAGAGTTTTTGTATAGGATTTATCCACTTTCAGTACCCCTTTTTGCACATGTAAACTTAAAAAATTCATAGCTTTGTGGGGTTGCATTATATCGGAAACTTTTATAAACAAAATTTGTTCGATTTTACTTGTAGTTTAAGAAAAAAATTAGAGAAAATTTTTTTTTGAAAATTTTTTTTTTTTTGAATTTTGAAAATATTCTATTTTTGATAATTTTGGACGAAAATTGCTGGCTAACGAACTCGACCTGTATTTTGGTACCAAAAAAAAGTATACCAAAGTTGAAGTTGATACGACAATTTTTACTCAAGTTATCCGATTTCAAAATTTTGATACAGACAGACAGACAGACAGACAGACAGACAGACATCTTCGTAAAACCCATTTTTTTGGAATCAGGAGGTCTCAAAACGTCGAGAAATGTATGTTTTAGCAAAAGTTCAAAATCGCACAAATTGAAGACTTTCTCATTTAGGATGAGAATGTAAAAATGAATTTATTCAAAATTTCCAAAAATTTTTAGAAAAGTCAATATTTTTTGATGCAGTTTTATTAGTTGTGATCAATGGAAGTAAACAGGAAGAAAAAACCGGAAGTTTTTTCATTTTTTTTAAAAATAATAGAGTTTTTGTATAGGATTTATCCACTTTCAGTACCCCTTTTTGCACATGTAAACTTAAAAAATTCATAGCTTTGTGGGGTTGCATTATATCGGAAACTTTTATAAACAAAATTTGTTCGATTTTACTTGTAGTTTAAGAAAAAAATTAGAGAAAATTTTTTTTTGAAAATTTTTTTTTTTTTGAATTTTGAAAATATTCTATTTTTGATAATTTTGGACGAAAATTGCTGGCTAACGAACTCGACCTGTATTTTGGTACCAAAAAAAAGTATACCAAAGTTGAAGTTGATACGACAATTTTTACTCAAGTTATCCGATTTCAAAATTTTGATACAGACAGACAGACAGACAGACAGACAGACAGACAGACAGACATCTTCGTAAAACCCATTTTTTTGGAATCAGGAGGTCTCAAAACGTCGAGAAATGTATGTTTTAGCAAAAGTTCAAAATCGCACAAATTGAAGACTTTCTCATTTAGGATGAGAATGTAAAAATGAATTTATTCAAAATTTCCAAAAATTTTTAGAAAAGTCAATATTTTTTGATGCAGTTTTATTAGTTGCGATCAATGGAAGTAAACAGGAAGAAAAAACCGGAAGTTTTTTCATTTTTTTTAAAAATAATAGAGTTTTTGTATAGGATTTATCCACTTTCAGTACCCCTTTTTGCACATGTAAACTTAAAAAATTCATAGCTTTGTGGGGTTGCATTATATCGGAAACTTTTATAAACAAAATTTGTTCGATTTTACTTGTAGTTTAAGAAAAAAATTAGAGAAAATTTTTTTTTGAAAATTTTTTTTTTTTTGAATTTTGAAAATATTCTATTTTTGATAATTTTGGACGAAAATTGCTGGCTAACGAACTCGACCTGTATTTTGGTACCAAAAAAAAGTATACCAAAGTTGAAGTTGATACGACAATTTTTACTCAAGTTATCCGATTTCAAAATTTTGATACAGACAGACAGACAGACAGACAGACAGACAGACAGACATCTTCGTAAAACCCATTTTTTTGGAATCAGGAGGTCTCAAAACGTCGAGAAATGTATGTTTTAGCAAAAGTTCAAAATCGCACAAATTGAAGACTTTCTCATTTAGGATGAGAATGTAAAAATGAATTTATTCAAAATTTCCAAAAATTTTTAGAAAAGTCAATATTTTTTGATGCAGTTTTATTAGTTGTGATCAATGGAAGTAAACAGGAAGAAAAAACCGGAAGTTTTTTCATTTTTTTTAAAAATAATAGAGTTTTTGTATAGGATTTATCCACTTTCAGTACCCCTTTTTGCTCATGTAAACTTAAAAAATTCATAGCTTTGTGGGGTTGCATTATATCGGAAACTTTTATAAACAAAATTTGTTCGATTTTACTTGTAGTTTAAGAAAAAAATTAGAGAAAATTTTTTTTTGAAAATTTTTTTTTTTTTGAATTTTGAAAATATTCTATTTTTGATAATTTTGGACGAAAATTGCTGGCTAACGAACTCGACCTGTATTTTGGTACCAAAAAAAAGTATACTAAAGTTGAAGTTGATACGACAATTTTTACTCAAGTTATCCGATTTCAAAATTTTGATACAGACAGACAGACAGACAGACAGACAGACAGACATCTTCGTAAAACCCATTTTTTTGGAATCAGGAGGTCTCAAAACGTCGAGAAATGTATGTTTTAGCAAAAGTTCAAAATCGCACAAATTGAAGACTTTCTCATTTAGGATGAGAATGTAAAAATGAATTTATTCAAAATTTCCAAAAATTTTTAGAAAAGTCAATATTTTTTGATGCAGTTTTATTAGTTGTGATCAATGGAAGTAAACAGGAAGAAAAAACCGGAAGTTTTTTCATTTTTTTTAAAAATAATAGAGTTTTTGTATAGGATTTATCCACTTTCAGTACCCCTTTTTGCACATGTAAACTTAAAAAATTCATAGCTTTGTGGGGTTGCATTATATCGGAAACTTTTATAAACAAAATTTGTTCGATTTTACTTGTAGTTTAAGAAAAAAATTAGAGAAAATTTTTTTTTGAAAATTTTTTTTTTTTTGAATTTTGAAAATATTCTATTTTTGATAATTTTGGACGAAAATTGCTGGCTAACGAACTCGACCTGTATTTTGGTACCAAAAAAAAGTATACCAAAGTTGAAGTTGATACGACAATTTTTACTCAAGTTATCCGATTTCAAAATTTTGATACAGACAGACAGACAGACAGACAGACAGACAGACAGACATCTTCGTAAAACCCATTTTTTTGGAATCAGGAGGTCTCAAAACGTCGAGAAATGTATGTTTTAGCAAAAGTTCAAAATCGCACAAATTGAAGACTTTCTCATTTAGGATGAGAATGTAAAAATGAATTTATTCAAAATTTCCAAAAATTTTTAGAAAAGTCAATATTTTTTGATGCAGTTTTATTAGTTGTGATCAATGGAAGTAAACAGGAAGAAAAAACCGGAAGTTTTTTCATTTTTTTTAAAAATAATAGAGTTTTTGTATAGGATTTATCCACTTTCAGTACCCCTTTTTGCACATGTAAACTTAAAAAATTCATAGCTTTGTGGGGTTGCATTATATCGGAAACTTTTATAAACAAAATTTGTTCGATTTTACTTGTAGTTTAAGAAAAAAATTAGAGAAAATTTTTTTTTGAAAATTTTTTTTTTTTTGAGTTTTGAAAATATTCTATTTTTGATAATTTTGGACGAAAATTGCTGGCTAACGAACTCGACCTGTATTTTGGTACCAAAAAAAAGTATACCAAAGTTGAAGTTGATACGACAATTTTTACTCAAGTTATCCGATTTCAAAATTTTGATACAGACAGACAGACAGACAGACAGACAGACAGACAGACATCTTCGTAAAACCCATTTTTTTGGAATCAGGAGGTCTCAAAACGTCGAGAAATGTATGTTTTAGCAAAAGTTCAAAATCGCACAAATTGAAGACTTTCTCATTTAGGATGAGAATGTAAAAATGAATTTATTCAAAATTTCCAAAAATTTTTAGAAAAGTCAATATTTTTTGATGCAGTTTTATTAGTTGTGATCAATGGAAGTAAACAGGAAGAAAAAACCGGAAGTTTTTTCATTTTTTTTAAAAATAATAGAGTTTTTGTATAGGATTTATCCACTTTCAGTACCCCTTTTTGCACATGTAAACTTAAAAAATTCATAGCTTTGTGGGGTTGCATTATATCGGAAACTTTTATAAACAAAATTTGTTCGATTTTACTTGTAGTTTAAGAAAAAAATTAGAGAAAATTTTTTTTTGAAAATTTTTTTTTTTTTGAATTTTGAAAATATTCTATTTTTGATAATTTTGGACGAAAATTGCTGGCTAACGAACTCGACCTGTATTTTGGTACCAAAAAAAAGTATACCAAAGTTGAAGTTGATACGACAATTTTTACTCAAGTTATCCGATTTCAAAATTTTGATACAGACAGACAGACAGACATCTTCGTAAAACCCATTTTTTTGGAATCAGGAGGTCTCAAAACGTCGAGAAATGTATGTTTTAGCAAAAGTTCAAAATCGCACAAATTGAAGACTTTCTCATTTAGGATGAGAATGTAAAAATGAATTTATTCAAAATTTCCAAAAATTTTTAGAAAAGTCAATATTTTTTGATGCAGTTTTATTAGTTGTGATCAATGGAAGTAAACAGGAAGAAAAAACCGGAAGTTTTTTCATTTTTTTTAAAAATAATAGAGTTTTTGTATAGGATTTATCCACTTTCAGTACCCCTTTTTGCACATGTAAACTTAAAAAATTCATAGCTTTGTGGGGTTGCATTATATCGGAAACTTTTATAAACAAAATTTGTTCGATTTTACTTGTAGTTTAAGAAAAAAATTAGAGAAAATTTTTTTTTGAAAATTTTTTTTTTTTTGAATTTTGAAAATATTCTATTTTTGATAATTTTGGACGAAAATTGCTGGCTAACGAACTCGACCTGTATTTTGGTACCAAAAAAAAGTATACCAAAGTTGAAGTTGATACGACAATTTTTACTCAAGTTATCCGATTTCAAAATTTTGATACAGACAGACAGACAGACAGACAGACAGACAGACATCTTCGTAAAACCCATTTTTTTGGAATCAGGAGGTCTCAAAACGTCGAGAAATGTATGTTTTAGCAAAAGTTCAAAATCGCACAAATTGAAGACTTTCTCATTTAGGATGAGAATGTAAAAATGAATTTATTCAAAATTTCCAAAAATTTTTAGAAAAGTCAATATTTTTTGATGCAGTTTTATTAGTTGTGATCAATGGAAGTAAACAGGAAGAAAAAACCGGAAGTTTTTTCATTTTTTTTAAAAATAATAGAGTTTTTGTATAGGATTTATCCACTTTCAGTACCCCTTTTTGCACATGTAAACTTAAAAAATTCATAGCTTTGTGGGGTTGCATTATATCGGAAACTTTTATAAACAAAATTTGTTCGATTTTACTTGTAGTTTAAGAAAAAAATTAGAGAAAATTTTTTTTTGAAAATTTTTTTTTTTTTGAATTTTGAAAATATTCTATTTTTGATAATTTTGGACGAAAATTGCTGGCTAACGAACTCGACCTGTATTTTGGTACCAAAAAAAAGTATACCAAAGTTGAAGTTGATACGACAATTTTTACTCAAGTTATCCGATTTCAAAATTTTGATACAGACAGACAGACAGACATCTTCGTAAAACCCATTTTTTTGGAATCAGGAGGTCTCAAAACGTCGAGAAATGTATGTTTTAGCAAAAGTTCAAAATCGCACAAATTGAAGACTTTCTCATTTAGGATGAGAATGTAAAAATGAATTTATTCAAAATTTCCAAAAATTTTTAGAAAAGTCAATATTTTTTGATGCAGTTTTATTAGTTGTGATCAATGGAAGTAAACAGGAAGAAAAAACCGGAAGTTTTTTCATTTTTTTTAAAAATAATAGAGTTTTTGTATAGGATTTATCCACTTTCAGTACCCCTTTTTGCACATGTAAACTTAAAAAATTCATAGCTTTGTGGGGTTGCATTATATCGGAAACTTTTATAAACAAAATTTGTTCGATTTTACTTGTAGTTTAAGAAAAAAATTAGAGAAAATTTTTTTTTGAAAATTTTTTTTTTTTTGAATTTTGAAAATATTCTATTTTTGATAATTTTGGACGAAAATTGCTGGCTAACGAACTCGACCTGTATTTTGGTACCAAAAAAAAGTATACCAAAGTTGAAGTTGATACGACAATTTTTACTCAAGTTATCCGATTTCAAAATTTTGATACAGACAGACAGACAGACAGACAGACAGACAGACAGACAGACATCTTCGTAAAACCCATTTTTTTGGAATCAGGAGGTCTCAAAACGTCGAGAAATGTATGTTTTAGCAAAAGTTCAAAATCGCACAAATTGAAGACTTTCTCATTTAGGATGAGAATGTAAAAATGAATTTATTCAAAATTTCCAAAAATTTTTAGAAAAGTCAATATTTTTTGATGCAGTTTTATTAGTTGTGATCAATGGAAGTAAACAGGAAGAAAAAACCGGAAGTTTTTTCATTTTTTTTAAAAATAATAGAGTTTTTGTATAGGATTTATCCACTTTCAGTACCCCTTTTTGCACTTGTAAACTTAAAAAATTCATAGCTTTGTGGGGTTGCATTATATCGGAAACTTTTATAAACAAAATTTGTTCGATTTTACTTGTAGTTTAAGAAAAAAATTAGAGAAAATTTTTTTTTGAAAATTTTTTTTTTTTTTGAATTTTGAAAATATTCTATTTTTGATAATTTTGGACGAAAATTGCTGGCTAACGAACTCGACCTGTATTTTGGTACCAAAAAAAAGTATACCAAAGTTGAAGTTGATACGACAATTTTTACTCAAGTTATCCGATTTCAAAATTTTGATACAGACAGACAGACAGACAGACAGACAGACAGACAGACATCTTCGTAAAACCCATTTTTTTGGAATCAGGAGGTCTCAAAACGTCGAGAAATGTATGTTTTAGCAAAAGTTCAAAATCGCACAAATTGAAGACTTTCTCATTTAGGATGAGAATGTAAAAATGAATTTATTCAAAATTTCCAAAAATTTTTAGAAAAGTCAATATTTTTTGATGCAGTTTTATTAGTTGTGATCAATGGAAGTAAACAGGAAGAAAAAACCGGAAGTTTTTTCATTTTTTTTAAAAATAATAGAGTTTTTGTATAGGATTTATCCACTTTCAGTACCCCTTTTTGCACATGTAAACTTAAAAAATTCATAGCTTTGTGGGGTTGCATTATATCGGAAACTTTTATAAACAAAATTTGTTCGATTTTACTTGTAGTTTAAGAAAAAAATTAGAGAAAATTTTTTTTTGAAAATTTTTTTTTTTTTGAATTTTGAAAATATTCTATTTTTGATAATTTTGGACGAAAATTGCTGGCTAACGAACTCGACCTGTATTTTGGTACCAAAAAAAAGTATACCAAAGTTGAAGTTGATACGACAATTTTTACTCAAGTTATCCGATTTCAAAATTTTGATACAGACAGACAGACAGACAGACAGACAGACAGACAGACATCTTCGTAAAACCCATTTTTTTGGAATCAGGAGGTCTCAAAACGTCGAGAAATGTATGTTTTAGCAAAAGTTCAAAATCGCACAAATTGAAGACTTTCTCATTTAGGATGAGAATGTAAAAATGAATTTATTCAAAATTTCCAAAAATTTTTAGAAAAGTCAATATTTTTTGATGCAGTTTTATTAGTTGTGATCAATGGAAGTAAACAGGAAGAAAAAACCGGAAGTTTTTTCATTTTTTTTAAAAATAATAGAGTTTTTGTATAGGATTTATCCACTTTCAGTACCCCTTTTTGCACATGTAAACTTAAAAAATTCATAGCTTTGTGGGGTTGCATTATATCGGAAACTTTTATAAACAAAATTTGTTCGATTTTACTTGTAGTTTAAGAAAAAAATTAGAGAAAATTTTTTTTTGAAAATTTTTTTTTTTTTGAATTTTGAAAATATTCTATTTTTGATAATTTTGGACGAAAATTGCTGGCTAACGAACTCGACCTGTATTTTGGTACCAAAAAAAAGTATACCAAAGTTGAAGTTGATACGACAATTTTTACTCAAGTTATCCGATTTCAAAATTTTGATACAGACAGACAGACAGACATCTTCGTAAAACCCATTTTTTTGGAATCAGGAGGTCTCAAAACGTCGAGAAATGTATGTTTTAGCAAAAGTTCAAAATCG
The DNA here is from genome assembly GCA_037103525.1 of Ganaspis brasiliensis. Lineage (NCBI taxonomy): Eukaryota > Metazoa > Arthropoda > Insecta > Hymenoptera > Figitidae > Ganaspis > Ganaspis brasiliensis. The sequence goes on along the minus strand of JAZKLR010000068.1, from coordinate 117,619 downwards.
CACAAATTGAAGACTTTCTCATTTAGGATGAGAATGTAAAAATGAATTTATTCAAAATTTCCAAAAATTTTTAGAAAAGTCAATATTTTTTGATGCAGTTTTATTAGTTGTGATCAATGGAAGTAAACAGGAAGAAAAAACCGGAAGTTTTTTCATTTTTTTTAAAAATAATAGAGTTTTTGTATAGGATTTATCCACTTTCAGTACCCCTTTTTGCACATGTAAACTTAAAAAATTCATAGCTTTGTGGGGTTGCATTATATCGGAAACTTTTATAAACAAAATTTGTTCGATTTTACTTGTAGTTTAAGAAAAAAATTAGAGAAAATTTTTTTTTGAAAATTTTTTTTTTTTTGAATTTTGAAAATATTCTATTTTTGATAATTTTGGACGAAAATTGCTGGCTAACGAACTCGACCTGTATTTTGGTACCAAAAAAAAGTATACCAAAGTTGAAGTTGATACGACAATTTTTACTCAAGTTATCCGATTTCAAAATTTTGATACAGACAGACAGACAGACAGACAGACAGACAGACAGACATCTTCGTAAAACCCATTTTTTTGGAATCAGGAGGTCTCAAAACGTCGAGAAATGTATGTTTTAGCAAAAGTTCAAAATCGCACAAATTGAAGACTTTCTCATTTAGGATGAGAATGTAAAAATGAATTTATTCAAAATTTCCAAAAATTTTTAGAAAAGTCAATATTTTTTGATGCAGTTTTATTAGTTGTGATCAATGGAAGTAAACAGGAAGAAAAAACCGGAAGTTTTTTCATTTTTTTTAAAAATAATAGAGTTTTTGTATAGGATTTATCCACTTTCAGTACCCCTTTTTGCACATGTAAACTTAAAAAATTCATAGCTTTGTGGGGTTGCATTATATCGGAAACTTTTATAAACAAAATTTGTTCGATTTTACTTGTAGTTTAAGAAAAAAATTAGAGAAAATTTTTTTTTGAAAATTTTTTTTTTTTTGAATTTTGAAAATATTCTATTTTTGATAATTTTGGACGAAAATTGCTGGCTAACGAACTCGACCTGTATTTTGGTACCAAAAAAAAGTATACCAAAGTTGAAGTTGATACGACAATTTTTACTCAAGTTATCCGATTTCAAAATTTTGATACAGACAGACAGACAGACAGACAGACAGACAGACAGACATCTTCGTAAAACCCATTTTTTTGGAATCAGGAGGTCTCAAAACGTCGAGAAATGTATGTTTTAGCAAAAGTTCAAAATCGCACAAATTGAAGACTTTCTCATTTAGGATGAGAATGTAAAAATGAATTTATTCAAAATTTCCAAAAATTTTTAGAAAAGTCAATATTTTTTGATGCAGTTTTATTAGTTGTGATCAATGGAAGTAAACAGGAAGAAAAAACCGGAAGTTTTTTCATTTTTTTTAAAAATAATAGAGTTTCTGTATAGGATTTATCCACTTTCAGTACCCCTTTTTGCACATGTAAACTTAAAAAATTCATAGCTTTGTGGGGTTGCATTATATCGGAAACTTTTATAAACAAAATTTGTTCGATTTTACTTGTAGTTTAAGAAAAAAATTAGAGAAAATTTTTTTTTGAAAATTTTTTTTTTTTTGAATTTTGAAAATATTCTATTTTTGATAATTTTGGACGAAAATTGCTGGCTAACGAACTCGACCTGTATTTTGGTACCAAAAAAAAGTATACCAAAGTTGAAGTTGATACGACAATTTTTACTCAAGTTATCCGATTTCAAAATTTTGATACAGACAGACAGACAGACAGACAGACAGACAGACAGACAGACATCTTCGTAAAACCCATTTTTTTGGAATCAGGAGGTCTCAAAACGTCGAGAAATGTATGTTTTAGCAAAAGTTCAAAATCGCACAAATTGAAGACTTTCTCATTTAGGATGAGAATGTAAAAATGAATTTATTCAAAATTTCCAAAAATTTTTAGAAAAGTCAATATTTTTTGATGCAGTTTTATTAGTTGTGATCAATGGAAGTAAACAGGAAGAAAAAACTGGAAGTTTTTTCATTTTTTTTAAAAATAATAGAGTTTTTGTATAGGATTTATCCACTTTCAGTACCCCTTTTTGCACATGTAAACTTAAAAAATTCATAGCTTTGTGGGGTTGCATTATATCGGAAACTTTTATAAACAAAATTTGTTCGATTTTACTTGTAGTTTAAGAAAAAAATTAGAGAAAATTTTTTTTTGAAAATTTTTTTTTTTTTGAATTTTGAAAATCTTCTATTTTTGATAATTTTGGACGAAAATTGCTGGCTAACGAACTCGACCTGTATTTTGGTACCAAAAAAAAGTATACCAAAGTTGAAGTTGATACGACAATTTTTACTCAAGTTATCCGATTTCAAAATTTTGATACAGACAGACAGACAGACATCTTCGTAAAACCCATTTTTTTGGAATCAGGAGGTCTCAAAACGTCGAGAAATGTATGTTTTAGCAAAAGTTCAAAATCGCACAAATTGAAGACTTTCTCATTTAGGATGAGAATGTAAAAATGAATTTATTCAAAATTTCCAAAAATTTTTAGAAAAGTCAATATTTTTTGATGCAGTTTTATTAGTTGTGATCAATGGAAGTAAACAGGAAGAAAAAACCGGAAGTTTTTTCATTTTTTTTAAAAATAATAGAGTTTTTGTATAGGATTTATCCACTTTCAGTACCCCTTTTTGCACATGTAAACTTAAAAAATTCATAGCTTTGTGGGGTTGCATTATATCGGAAACTTTTATAAACAAAATTTGTTCGATTTTACTTGTAGTTTAAGAAAAAAATTAGAGAAAATTTTTTTTTGAAAATTTTTTTTTTTTTGAATTTTGAAAATATTCTATTTTTGATAATTTTGGACGAAAATTGCTGGCTAACGAACTCGACCTGTATTTTGGTACCAAAAAAAAGTATACCAAAGTTGAAGTTGATACGACAATTTTTACTCAAGTTATCCGATTTCAAAATTTTGATACAGACAGACAGACAGACAGACAGACAGACAGACAGACATCTTCGTAAAACCCATTTTTTTGGAATCAGGAGGTCTCAAAACGTCGAGAAATGTATGTTTTAGCAAAAGTTCAAAATCGCACAAATTGAAGACTTTCTCATTTAGGATGAGAATGTAAAAATGAATTTATTCAAAATTTCCAAAAATTTTTAGAAAAGTCAATATTTTTTGATGCAGTTTTATTAGTTGTGATCAATGGAAGTAAACAGGAAGAAAAAACCGGAAGTTTTTTCATTTTTTTTAAAAATAATAGAGTTTTTGTATAGGATTTATCCACTTTCAGTACCCCTTTTTGCACATGTAAACTTAAAAAATTCATAGCTTTGTGGGGTTGCATTATATCGGAAACTTTTATAAACAAAATTTGTTCGATTTTACTTGTAGTTTAAGAAAAAAATTAGAGAAAATTTTTTTTTGAAAATTTTTTTTTTTTGAATTTTGAAAATATTCTATTTTTGATAATTTTGGACGAAAATTGCTGGCTAACGAACTCGACCTGTATTTTGGTACCAAAAAAAAGTATACCAAAGTTGAAGTTGATACGACAATTTTTACTCAAGTTATCCGATTTCAAAATTTTGATACAGACAGACAGACAGACAGACAGACAGACAGACATCTTCGTAAAACCCATTTTTTTGGAATCAGGAGGTCTCAAAACGTCGAGAAATGTATGTTTTAGCAAAAGTTCAAAATCGCACAAATTGAAGACTTTCTCATTTAGGATGAGAATGTAAAAATGAATTTATTCAAAATTTCCAAAAATTTTTAGAAAAGTCAATATTTTTTGATGCAGTTTTATTAGTTGTGATCAATGGAAGTAAACAGGAAGAAAAAACCGGAAGTTTTTTCATTTTTTTTAAAAATAATAGAGTTTTTGTATAGGATTTATCCACTTTCAGTACCCCTTTTTGCACATGTAAACTTAAAAAATTCATAGCTTTGTGGGGTTGCATTATATCGGAAACTTTTATAAACAAAATTTGTTCGATTTTACTTGTAGTTTAAGAAAAAAATTAGAGAAAATTTTTTTTTGAAAATTTTTTTTTTTTTGAATTTTGAAAATATTCTATTTTTGATAATTTTGGACGAAAATTGCTGGCTAACGAACTCGACCTGTATTTTGGTACCAAAAAAAAGTATACCAAAGTTGAAGTTGATACGACAATTTTTACTCAAGTTATCCGATTTCAAAATTTTGATACAGACAGACAGACAGACAGACAGACAGACAGACAGACAGACATCTTCGTAAAACCCATTTTTTTGGAATCAGGAGGTCTCAAAACGTCGAGAAATGTATGTTTTAGCAAAAGTTCAAAATCGCACAAATTGAAGACTTTCTCATTTAGGATGAGAATGTAAAAATGAATTTATTCAAAATTTCCAAAAATTTTTAGAAAAGTCAATATTTTTTGATGCAGTTTTATTAGTTGTGATCAATGGAAGTAAACAGGAAGAAAAAACCGGAAGTTTTTTCATTTTTTTTAAAAATAATAGAGTTTTTGTATAGGATTTATCCACTTTCAGTGCCCCTTTTTGCACATGTAAACTTAAAAAATTCATAGCTTTGTGGGGTTGCATTATATCGGAAACTTTTATAAACAAAATTTGTTCGATTTTACTTGTAGTTTAAGAAAAAAATTAGAGAAAATTTTTTTTTGAAAATTTTTTTTTTTTTGAATTTTGAAAATATTCTATTTTTGATAATTTTGGACGAAAATTGCTGGCTAACGAACTCGACCTGTATTTTGGTACCAAAAAAAAGTATACCAAAGTTGAAGTTGATACGACAATTTTTACTCAAGTTATCCGATTTCAAAATTTTGATACAGACAGACAGACAGACAGACAGACAGACAGACAGACAGACATCTTCGTAAAACCCATTTTTTTGGAATCAGGAGGTCTCAAAACGTCGAGAAATGTATGTTTTAGCAAAAGTTCAAAATCGCACAAATTGAAGACTTTCTCATTTAGGATGAGAATGTAAAAATGAATTTATTCAAAATTTCCAAAAATTTTTAGAAAAGTCAATATTTTTTGATGCAGTTTTATTAGTTGTGATCAATGGAAGTAAACAGGAAGAAAAAACCGGAAGTTTTTTCATTTTTTTTAAAAATAATAGAGTTTCTGTATAGGATTTATCCACTTTCAGTACCCCTTTTTGCACATGTAAACTTAAAAAATTCATAGCTTTGTGGGGTTGCATTATATCGGAAACTTTTATAAACAAAATTTGTTCGATTTTACTTGTAGTTTAAGAAAAAAATTAGAGAAAATTTTTTTTTGAAAATTTTTTTTTTTTTGAATTTTGAAAATATTCTATTTTTGATAATTTTGGACGAAAATTGCTGGCTAACGAACTCGACCTGTATTTTGGTACCAAAAAAAAGTATACCAAAGTTGAAGTTGATACGACAATTTTTACTCAAGTTATCTGATTTCAAAATTTTGATACAGACAGACAGACAGACAGACAGACAGACAGACAGACAGACAGACATCTTCGTAAAACCCATTTTTTTGGAATCAGGAGGTCTCAAAACGTCGAGAAATGTATGTTTTAGCAAAAGTTCAAAATCGCACAAATTGAAGACTTTCTCATTTAGGATGAGAATGTAAAAATGAATTTATTCAAAATTTCCAAAAATTTTTAGAAAAGTCAATATTTTTTGATGCAGTTTTATTAGTTGTGATCAATGGAAGTAAACAAGAAGAAAAAACCGGAAGTTTTTTCATTTTTTTTAAAAATAATAGAGTTTTTGTATAGGATTTATCCACTTTCAGTACCCCTTTTTGCACATGTAAACTTAAAAAATTCATAGCTTTGTGGGGTTGCATTATATCGGAAACTTTTATAAACAAAATTTGTTCGATTTTACTTGTAGTTTAAGAAAAAAATTAGAGAAAATTTTTTTTTAAAAATTTTTTTTTTTTTGAATTTTGAAAATATTCTATTTTTGATAATTTTGGACGAAAATTGCTGGCTAACGAACTCGACCTGTATTTTGGTACCAAAAAAAAGTATACCAAAGTTGAAGTTGATACGACAATTTTTACTCAAGTTATCCGATTTCAAAATTTTGATACAGACAGACAGACAGACAGACAGACAGACAGACAGACAGACAGACATCTTCGTAAAACCCATTTTTTTGGAATCAGGAGGTCTCAAAACGTCGAGAAATGTATGTTTTAGCAAAAGTTCAAAATCGCACAAATTGAAGACTTTCTCATTTAGGATGAGAATGTAAAAATGAATTTATTCAAAATTTCCAAAAATTTTTAGAAAAGTCAATATTTTTTGATGCAGTTTTATTAGTTGTGATCAATGGAAGTAAACAGGAAGAAAAAACCGGAAGTTTTTTCATTTTTTTTAAAAATAATAGAGTTTTTGTATAGGATTTATCCACTTTCAGTACCCCTTTTTGCACATGTAAACTTAAAAAATTCATAGCTTTGTGGGGTTGCATTATATCGGAAACTTTTATAAACAAAATTTGTTCGATTTTACTTGTAGTTTAAGAAAAAAATTAGAGAAAATTTTTTTTTGAAAATTTTTTTTTTTTTGAATTTTGAAAATATTCTATTTTTGATAATTTTGGACGAAAATTGCTGGCTAACGAACTCGACCTGTATTTTGGTACCAAAAAAAAGTATACCAAAGTTGAAGTTGATACGACAATTTTTACTCAAGTTATCCGATTTCAAAATTTTGATACAGACAGACAGACAGACAGACAGACAGACATCTTCGTAAAACCCATTTTTTTGGAATCAGGAGGTCTCAAAACGTCGAGAAATGTATGTTTTAGCAAAAGTTCAAAATCGCACAAATTGAAGACTTTCTCATTTAGGATGAGAATGTAAAGATGAATTTATTCAAAATTTCCAAAAATTTTTAGAAAAGTCAATATTTTTTGATGCAGTTTTATTAGTTGTGATCAATGGAAGTAAACAGGAAGAAAAAACCGGAAGTTTTTTCATTTTTTTTAAAAATAATAGAGTTTTTGTATAGGATTTATCCACTTTCAGTACCCCTTTTTGCACATGTAAACTTAAAAAATTCATAGCTTTGTGGGGTTGCATTATATCGGAAACTTTTATAAACAAAATTTGTTCGATTTTACTTGTAGTTTAAGAAAAAAATTAGAGAAAATTTTTTTTTGAAAATTTTTTTTTTTTTGAATTTTGAAAATATTCAATTTTTGATAATTTTGGACGAAAATTGCTGGCTAACGAACTCGACCTGTATTTTGGTACCAAAAAAAAGTATACCAAAGTTGAAGTTGATACGACAATTTTTACTCAAGTTATCCGATTTCAAAATTTTGATACAGACAGACAGACAGACAGACAGACAGACAGACATCTTCGTAAAACCCATTTTTTTGGAATCAGGAGGTCTCAAAACGTCGAGAAATGTATGTTTTAGCAAAAGTTCAAAATCGCACAAATTGAAGACTTTCTCATTTAGGATGAGAATGTAAAAATGAATTTATTCAAAATTTCCAAAAATTTTTAGAAAAGTCAATATTTTTTGATGCAGTTTTATTAGTTGTGATCAATGGAAGTAAACAGAAAGAAAAAACCGGAAGTTTTTTCATTTTTTTTAAAAATAATAGAGTTTTTGTATAGGATTTATCCACTTTCAGTACCCCTTTTTGCACATGTAAACTTAAAAAATTCATAGCTTTGTGGGGTTGCATTATATCGGAAACTTTTATAAACAAAATTTGTTCGATTTTACTTGTAGTTTAAGAAAAAAAATAGAGAAAATTTTTTTTTGAAAATTTTTTTTTTTTTGAATTTTGAAAATATTCTATTTTTGATAATTTTGGACGAAAATTGCTGGCTAACGAACTCGACCTGTATTTTGGTACCAAAAAAAAGTATACCAAAGTTGAAGTTGATACGACAATTTTTACTCAAGTTATCCGATTTCAAAATTTTGATACAGACAGACAGACAGACAGACAGACAGACAGACAGACATCTTCGTAAAACCCATTTTTTTGGAATCAGGAGGTCTCAAAACGTCGAGAAATGTATGTTTTAGCAATAGTTCAAAATCGCACAAATTGAAGACTTTCTCATTTAGGATGAGAATGTAAAAATGAATTTATTCAAAATTTCCAAAAATTTTTAGAAAAGTCAATATTTTTTGATGCAGTTTTATTAGTTGTGATCAATGGAAGTAAACAGGAAGAAAAAACCGGAAGTTTTTTCATTTTTTTTAAAAATAATAGAGTTTTTGTATAGGATTTATCCACTTTCAGTACCCCTTTTTGCACATGTAAACTTAAAAAATTCATAGCTTTGTGGGGTTGCATTATATCGGAAACTTTTATAAACAAAATTTGTTCGATTTTACTTGTAGTTTAAGAAAAAAATTAGAGAAAATTTTTTTTTGAAAATTTTTTTTTTTTTGAATTTTGAAAATATTCTATTTTTGATAATTTTGGACGAAAATTGCTGGCTAACGAACTCGACCTGTATTTTGGTACCAAAAGAAGTATACCAAAGTTAAAGTTGATACGACAATTTTTACTCAAGTTATCCGATTTCAAAATTTTGATACAGACAGACAGACAGACAGACAGACAGACAGACAGACAGACAGACATCTTCGTAAAACCCATTTTTTTGGAATCAGGAGGTCTCAAAACGTCGAGAAATGTATGTTTTAGCAAAAGTTCAAAATCGCACAAATTGAAGACTTTCTCATTTAGGATGAGAATGTAAAAATGAATTTATTCAAAATTTCCAAAAATTTTTAGAAAAGTCAATATTTTTTGATGCAGTTTTATTAGTTGTGATCAATGGAAGTAAACAGGAAGAAAAAACCGGAAGTTTTTTCATTTTTTTTAAAAATAATAGAGTTTTTGAATAGGATTTATCCACTTTCAGTACCCCTTTTTGCACATGTAAACTTAAAAAATTCATAGCTTTGTGGGGTTGCATTATATCGGAAACTTTTATAAACAAAATTTGTTCGATTTTACTTGTAGTTTAAGAAAAAAATTAGAGAAAATTTTTTTTTGAAAATTTTTTTTTTTTTGAATTTTGAAAATATTCTATTTTTGATAATTTTGGACGAAAATTGCTGGCTAACGAACTCGACCTGTATTTTGGTACCAAAAAAAAGTATACCAAAGTTGAAGTTGATACGACAATTTTTACTCAAGTTATCCGATTTCAAAATTTTGATACAGACAGACAGACAGACAGACAGACAGACAGACAGACATCTTCGTAAAACCCATTTTTTTGGAATCAGGAGGTCTCAAAACGTCGAGAAATGTATGTTTTAGCAAAAGTTCAAAATCGCACAAATTGAAGACTTTCTCATTTAGGATGAGAATGTAAAAATGAATTTATTCAAAATTTCCAAAAATTTTTAGAAAAGTCAATATTTTTTGATGCAGTTTTATTAGTTATGATCAATGAAAGTAAACAGGAAGAAAAAACCGGAAGTTTTTTCATTTTTTTTAAAAATAATAGAGTTTTTGTATAGGATTTATCCACTTTCAGTACCCCTTTTTGCACATGTAAACTTAAAAAATTCATAGCTTTGTGGGGTTGCATTATATTGGAAACTTTTATAAACAAAATTTGTTCGATTTTACTTGTAGTTTAAGAAAAAAATTAGAGAAAATTTTTTTTTGAAAATTTTTTTTTTTTTGAATTTTGAAAATATTCTATTTTTGATAATTTTGGACGAAAATTGCTGGCTAACGAACTCGACCTGTATTTTGGTACCAAAAAAAAGTATACCAAAGTTGAAGTTGATACGACAATTTTTACTCAAGTTATCCGATTTCAAAATTTTGATACAGACAGACAGACAGACAGACAGACAGACAGACAGACAGACAGACAGACATCTTCGTAAAACCCATTTTTTTGGAATCAGGAGGTCTCAAAACGTCGAGAAATGTATGTTTTAGCAAAAGTTCAAAATCGCACAAATTGAAGACTTTCTCATTTAGGATGAGAATGTAAAAATGAATTTATTCAAAATTTCCAAAAATTTTTAGAAAAGTCAATATTTTTTGATGCAGTTTTATTAGTTGTGATCAATGGAAGTAAACAGGAAGAAAAAACCGGAAGTTTTTTCATTTTTTTTAAAAATAATAGAGTTTTTGTATAGGATTTATCCACTTTCAGTACCCCTTTTTGCACATGTAAACTTAAAAAATTCATAGCTTTGTGGGGTTGCATTATATCGGAAACTTTTATAAACAAAATTTGTTCGATTTTACTTGTAGTTTAAGAAAAAAATTAGAGAAAATTTTTTTTTGAAAATTTTTTTTTTTTTGAATTTTGAAAATATTCTATTTTTGATAATTTTGGACGAAAATTGCTGGCTAACGAACTCGACTTGTATTTTGGTACCAAAAAAAAGTATACCAAAGTTGAAGTTGATACGACAATTTTTACTCAAGTTATCCGATTTCAAAATTTTGATACAGACAGACAGACAGACAGACAGACAGACAGACAGACAGACAGACATCTTCGTAAAACCCATTTTTTTGGAATCAGGAGGTCTCAAAACGTCGAGAAATGTATGTTTTAGCAAAAGTTCAAAATCGCACAAATTGAAGACTTTCTCATTTAGGATGAGAATGTAAAAATGAATTTATTCAAAATTTCCAAAAATTTTTAGAAAAGTCAATATTTTTTGATGCAGTTTTATTAGTTGTGATCAATGGAAGTAAACAGGAAGAAAAAACCGGAAGTTTTTTCATTTTTTTTAAAAATAATAGAGTTTTTGTATAGGATTTATCCACTTTCAGTACCCCTTTTTGCACATGTAAACTTAAAAAATTCATAGCTTTGTGGGGTTGCATTATATCGGAAACTTTTATAAACAAAATTTGTTCGATTTTACTTGTAGTTTAAGAAAAAAATTAGAGAAAATTTTTTTTTGAAAATTTTTTTTTTTTTGAATTTTGAAAATATTCTATTTTTGATAATTTTGGACGAAAATTGCTGGCTAACGAACTCGACCTGTATTTTGGTACCAAAAAAAAGTATACCAAAGTTGAAGTTGATACGACAATTTTTACTCAAGTTATCCGATTTCAAAATTTTGATACAGACAGACAGACAGACAGACAGACAGACAGACAGACATCTTCGTAAAACCCATTTTTTTGGAATCAGGAGGTCTCAAAACGTCGAGAAATGTATGTTTTAGCAAAAGTTCAAAATCGCACAAATTGAAGACTTTCTCATTTAGGATGAGAATGTAAAAATGAATTTATTCAAAATTTCCAAAAATTTTTAGAAAAGTCAATATTTTTTGATGCAGTTTTATTAGTTGTGATCAATGGAAGTAAACAGGAAGAAAAAACCGGAAGTTTTTTCATTTTTTTTAAAAATAATAGAGTTTTTGTATAGGATTTATCCACTTTCAGTACCCCTTTTTGCACATGTAAACTTAAAAAATTCATAGCTTTGTGGGGTTGCATTATATCGGAAACTTTTATAAACAAAATTTGTTCGATTTTACTTGTAGTTTAAGAAAAAAATTAGAGAAAATTTTTTTTTGAAAATTTTTTTTTTTTGAATTTTGAAAATATTCTATTTTTGATAATTTTGGACGAAAATTGCTGGCTAACGAACTCGACCTGTATTTTGGTACCAAAAAAAAAGTATACCAAAGTTGAAGTTGATACGACAATTTTTACTCAAGTTATCCGATTTCAAAATTTTGATACAGACAGACAGACAGACAGACAGACAGACAGACAGACAGACAGACATCTTCGTAAAACCCATTTTTTTGGAATCAGGAGGTCTCAAAACGTCGAGAAATGTATGTTTTAGCAAAAGTTCAAAATCGCACAAATTGAAGACTTTCTCATTTAGGATGAGAATGTAAAAATGAATTTATTCAAAATTTCCAAAAATTTTTAGAAAAGTCAATATTTTTTGATGCAGTTTTATTAGTTATGATCAATGAAAGTAAACAGGAAGAAAAAACCGGAAGTTTTTTCATTTTTTTTAAAAATAATAGAGTTTTTGTATAGGATTTATCCACTTTCAGTACCCCTTTTTGCACATGTAAACTTAAAAAATTCATAGCTTTGTGGGGTTGCATTATATTGGAAACTTTTATAAACAAAATTTGTTCGATTTTACTTGTAGTTTAAGAAAAAAATTAGAGAAAATTTTTTTTTGAAAATTTTTTTTTTTTTGAATTTTGAAAATATTCTATTTTTGATAATTTTGGACGAAAATTGCTGGCTAACGAACTCGACCTGTATTTTGGTACCAAAAAAAAGTATACCAAAGTTGAAGTTGATACGACAATTTTTACTCAAGTTATCCGATTTCAAAATTTTGATACAGACAGACAGACAGACAGACAGACAGACAGACAGACAGACAGACATCTTCGTAAAACCCATTTTTTTGGAATCAGGAGGTCTCAAAACGTCGAGAAATGTATGTTTTAGCAAAAGTTCAAAATCGCACAAATTGAAGACTTTCTCATTTAGGATGAGAATGTAAAAATGAATTTATTCAAAATTTCCAAAAATTTTTAGAAAAGTCAATATTTTTTGATGCAGTTTTATTAGTTGTGATCAATGGAAGTAAACAGGAAGAAAAAACCGGAAGTTTTTTCATTTTTTTTAAAAATAATAGAGTTTTTGTATAGGATTTATCCACTTTCAGTACCCCTTTTTGCACATGTAAACTTAAAAAATTCATAGCTTTGTGGGGTTGCATTATATCGGAAACTTTTATAAACAAAATTTGTTCGATTTTACTTGTAGTTTAAGAAAAAAATTAGAGAAAATTTTTTTTTGAAAATTTTTTTTTTTTTGAATTTTGAAAATATTCTATTTTTGATAATTTTGGACGAAAATTGCTGGCTAACGAACTCGACTTGTATTTTGGTACCAAAAAAAAGTATACCAAAGTTGAAGTTGATACGACAATTTTTACTCAAGTTATCCGATTTCAAAATTTTGATACAGACAGACAGACAGACAGACAGACAGACAGACAGACAGACAGACATCTTCGTAAAACCCATTTTTTTGGAATCAGGAGGTCTCAAAACGTCGAGAAATGTATGTTTTAGCAAAAGTTCAAAATCGCACAAATTGAAGACTTTCTCATTTAGGATGAGAATGTAAAAATGAATTTATTCAAAATTTCCAAAAATTTTTAGAAAAGTCAATATTTTTTGATGCAGTTTTATTAGTTGTGATCAATGGAAGTAAACAGGAAGAAAAAACCGGAAGTTTTTTCATTTTTTTTAAAAATAATAGAGTTTTTGTATAGGATTTATCCACTTTCAGTACCCCTTTTTGCACATGTAAACTTAAAAAATTCATAGCTTTGTGGGGTTGCATTATATCGGAAACTTTTATAAACAAAATTTGTTCGATTTTACTTGTAGTTTAAGAAAAAAATTAGAGAAAATTTTTTTTTGAAAATTTTTTTTTTTTTGAATTTTGAAAATATTCTATTTTTGATAATTTTGGACGAAAATTGCTGGCTAACGAACTCGACCTGTATTTTGGTACCAAAAAAAAGTATACCAAAGTTGAAGTTGATACGACAATTTTTACTCAAGTTATCCGATTTCAAAATTTTGATACAGACAGACAGACAGACAGACAGACAGACAGACAGACAGACATCTTCGTAAAACCAATTTTTTTGGAATCAGGAGGTCTCAAAACGTCGAGAAATGTATGTTTTAGCAAAAGTTCAAAATCGCACAAATTGAAGACTTTCTCATTTAGGATGAGAATGTAAAAATGAATTTATTCAAAATTTCCAAAAATTTTTAGAAAAGTCAATATTTTTTGATGCAGTTTTATTAGTTGTGATCAATGGAAGTAAACAGGAAGAAAAAACCGGAAGTTTTTTCATTTTTTTTAAAAATAATAGAGTTTTTGTATAGGATTTATCCACTTTCAGTACCCCTTTTTGCACATGTAAACTTAAAAAATTCATAGCTTTGTGGGGTTGCATTATATCGGAAACTTTTATAAACAAAATTTGTTCGATTTTACTTGTAGTTTAAGAAAAAAAATAGAGAAAATTTTTTTTTGAAAATTTTTTTTTTTTTGAATTTTGAAAATATTCTATTTTTGATAATTTTGGACGAAAATTGCTGGCTAACGAACTCGACCTGTATTTTGGTACCAAAAAAAAGTATACCAAAGTTGAAGTTGATACGACAATTTTTACTCAAGTTATCCGATTTCAAAATTTTGATACAGACAGACAGACAGACAGACAGACAGACAGACAGACATCTTCGTAAAACCCATTTTTTTGGAATCAGGAGGTCTCAAAACGTCGAGAAATGTATGTTTTAGCAATAGTTCAAAATCGCACAAATTGAAGACTTTCTCATTTAGGATGAGAATGTAAAAATGAATTTATTCAAAATTTCCAAAAATTTTTAGAAAAGTCAATATTTTTTGATGCAGTTTTATTAGTTGTGATCAATGGAAGTAAACACGAAGAAAAAACCGGAAGTTTTTTCATTTTTTTTAAAAATAATAGAGTTTTTGTATAGGATTTATCCACTTTCAGTACCCCTTTTTGCACATGTAAACTTAAAAAATTCATAGCTTTGTGGGGTTACATTATATCGGAAACTTTTATAAACAAAATTTGTTCGATTTTACTTGTAGTTTAAGAAAAAAATTAGAGAAAATTTTTTTTTGAAAATTTTTTTTTTTTTGAATTTTGAAAATATTCTATTTTTGATAATTTTGGACGAAAATTGCTGGCTAACGAACTCGACCTGTATTTTAGTACCAAAAAAAAGTATACCAAAGTTGAAGTTGATACGACAATTTTTACTCAAGTTATCCGATTTCAAAATTTTGATACAGACAGACAGACAGACAGACAGACAGACAGACAGACATCTTCGTAAAACCCATTTTTTTGGAATCAGGAGGTCTCAAAACGTCGAGAAATGTATGTTTTAGCAAAAGTTCAAAATCGCACAAATTGAAGACTTTCTCATTTAGGATGAGAATGTAAAAATGAATTTATTCAAAATTTCCAAAAATTTTTAGAAAAGTCAATATTTTTTGATGCAGTTTTATTAGTTGTGATCAATGGAAGTAAACAGGAAGAAAAAACCGGAAGTTTTTTCATTTTTTTTAAAAATAATAGAGTTTTTGTATAGGATTTATCCACTTTCAGTACCCCTTTTTGCACATGTAAATTTAAAAAATTCATAGCTTTGTGGGGTTGCATTATATCGGAAACTTTTATAAACAAAATTTGTTCGATTTTACTTGTAGTTTAAGAAAAAAATTAGAGAAAATTTTTTTTTGAAAATTTTTTTTTTTTTGAATTTTGAAAATATTCTATTTTTGATAATTTTGGACGAAAATTGCTGGCTAACGAACTCGACCTGTATTTTGGTACCAAAAAAAAGTATACCAAAGTTGAAGTTGATACGACAATTTTTACTCAAGTTATCCGATTTCAAAATTTTGAGACAGACAGACAGACAGACAGACAGACAGACAGACAGACAGACAGACATCTTCGTAAAACCAATTTTTTTGGAATCAGGAGGTCTCAAAACGTCGAGAAATGTATGTTTTAGCAAAAGTTCAAAATCGCACAAATTGAAGACTTTCTCATTTAGGATGAGAATGTAAAAATGAATTTATTCAAAATTTCCAAAAATTTTTAGAAAAGTCAATATTTTTTGATGCAGTTTTATTAGTTGTGATCAATGGAAGTAAACAGGAAGAAAAAACCGGAAGTTTTTTCATTTTTTTTAAAAATAATAGAGTTTTTGTATAGGATTTATCCACTTTCAGTACCCCTTTTTGCACATGTAAACTTAAAAAATTCATAGCTTTGTGGGGTTGCATTATATCGGAAACTTTTATAAACAAAATTTGTTCGATTTTACTTGTAGTTTAAGAAAAAAAATAGAGAAAATTTTTTTTGAAAATTTTTTTTTTTTTGAATTTTGAAAATATTCTATTTTTGATAATTTTGGACGAAAATTGCTGGCTAACGAACTCGACCTGTATTTTGGTACCAAAAAAAAGTATACCAAAGTTGAAGTTGATACGACAATTTTTACTCAAGTTATCCGATTTCAAAATTTTGATACAGACAGACAGACAGACAGACAGACAGACAGACAGACAGACAGACAGACATCTTCGTAAAACCCATTTTTTTGGAATCAGGAGGTCTCAAAACGTCGAGAAATGTATGTTTTAGCAATAGTTCAAAATCGCACAAATTGAAGACTTTCTCATTTAGGATGAGAATGTAAAAATGAATTTATTCAAAATTTCCAAAAATTTTTAGAAAAGTCAATATTTTTTGATGCAGTTTTATTAGTTGTGATCAATGGAAGTAAACACGAAGAAAAAACCGGAAGTTTTTTCATTTTTTTTAAAAATAATAGAGTTTTTGTATAGGATTTATCCACTTTCAGTACCCCTTTTTGCACATGTAAACTTAAAAAATTCATAGCTTTGTGGGGTTACATTATATCGGAAACTTTTATAAACAAAATTTGTTCGATTTTACTTGTAGTTTAAGAAAAAAATTAGAGAAAATTTTTTTTTGAAAATTTTTTTTTTTTTGAATTTTGAAAATATTCTATTTTTGATAATTTTGGACGAAAATTGCTGGCTAACGAACTCGACCTGTATTTTGGTACCAAAAAAAAGTATACCAAAGTTGAAGTTGATACGACAATTTTTACTCAAGTTATCCGATTTCAAAATTTTGATACAGACAGACAGACAGACAGACAGACAGACAGACAGACATCTTCGTAAAACCCATTTTTTTGGAATCAGGAGGTCTCAAAACGTCGAGAAATGTATGTTTTAGCAAAAGTTCAAAATCGCACAAATCGAAGACTTTCTCATTTAGGATGAGAATGTAAAAATGAATTTATTCAAAATTTCCAAAAATTTTTAGAAAAGTCAATATTTTTTGATGCAGTTTTATTAGTTGTGATCAATGGAAGTAAACAGGAAGAAAAAACCGGAAGTTTTTTCATTTTTTTTAAAAATAATAGAGTTTTTGTATAGGATTTATCCACTTTCAGTACCCCTTTTTGCACATGTAAATTTAAAAAATTCATAGCTTTGTGGGGTTGCATTATATCGGAAACTTTTATAAACAAAATTTGTTCGATTTTACTTGTAGTTTAAGAAAAAAATTAGAGAAAATTTTTTTTTGAAAATTTTTTTTTTTTTGAATTTTGAAAATATTCTATTTTTGATAATTTTCGACGAAAATTGCTGGCTAACGAACTCGACCTGTATTTTGGTACCAAAAAAAAGTATACCAAAGTTGAAGTTGATACGACAATTTTTACTCAAGTTATCCGATTTCAAAATTTTGATACAGACAGACAGACAGACAGACAGACAGACAGACAGACATCTTCGTAAAACCCATTTTTTTGGAATCAGGAGGTCTCAAAACGTCGAGAAATGTATGTTTTAGCAAAAGTTCAAAATCGCACAAATTGAAGACTTTCTCATTTAGGATGAGAATGTAAAAATGAATTTATTCAAAATTTCCAAAAATTTTTAGAAAAGTCAATATTTTTTGATGCAGTTTTATTAGTTGTGATCAATGGAAGTAAACAGGAAGAAAAAACCGGAAGTTTTTTCATTTTTTTTAAAAATGATAGAGTTTTTGTATAGGATTTATCCACTTTCAGTACCACTTTTTGCACATGTAAACTTAAAAAATTCATAGCTTTGTGGGGTTGCATTATATCGGAAACTTTTATAAACAAAATTTGTTCGATTTTACTTGTAGTTTAAGAAAAAAATTAGAGAAAATTTTTTTTTGAAAATTTCTTTTTTTTTTGAATTTTGAAAATATTCTATTTTTGATAATTTTGGACGAAAATTGCTGGCTAACGAACTCGACCTGTATTTTGGTACCAAAAAAAAGTATACCAAAGTTGAAGTTGATACGACAATTTTTACTCAAGTTATCCGATTTCAAAATTTTGATACAGACAGACAGACAGACAGACAGACAGACAGACAGACATCTTCGTAAAACCCATTTTTTTGGAATCAGGAGGTCTCAAAACGTCGAGAAATGTATGTTTTAGCAAAAGTTCAAAATCGCACAAATTGAAGACTTTCTCATTTAGGATGAGAATGTAAAAATGAATTTATTCAAAATTTCCAAAAATTTTTAGAAAAGTCAATATTTTTTGATGCAGTTTTATTAGTTGTGATCAATGGAAGTAAACAGGAAGAAAAAACCGGAAGTTTTTTCATTTTTTTTAAAAATAATAGAGTTTTTGTATAGGATTTATCCACTTTCAGTACCCCTTTTTGCACTTGTAAACTTAAAAAATTCATAGCTTTGTGGGGTTGCATTATATCGGAAACTTTTATAAACAAAATTTGTTCGATTTTACTTGTAGTTTAAGAAAAAAATTAGAGAAAATTTTTTTTTGAAAATTTTTTTTTTTTTTGAATTTTGAAAATATTCTATTTTTGATAATTTTGGACGAAAATTGCTGGCTAACGAACTCGACCTGTATTTTGGTACCAAAAAAAAGTATACCAAAGTTGAAGTTGATACGACAATTTTTACTCAAGTTATCCGATTTCAAAATTTTGATACAGACAGACAGACAGACAGACAGACAGACAGACAGACATCTTCGTAAAACCCATTTTTTTGGAATCAGGAGGTCTCAAAACGTCGAGAAATGTATGTTTTAGCAAAAGTTCAAAATCGCACAAATTGAAGACTTTCTCATTTAGGATGAGAATGTAAAAATGAATTTATTCAAAATTTCCAAAAATTTTTAGAAAAGTCAATATTTTTTGATGCAGTTTTATTAGTTGTGATCAATGGAAGTAAACAGGAAGAAAAAACCGGAAGTTTTTTCATTTTTTTTAAAAATAATAGAGTTTTTGTATAGGATTTATCCACTTTCAGTACCCCTTTTTGCACTTGTAAACTTAAAAAATTCATAGCTTTGTGGGGTTGCATTATATCGGAAACTTTTATAAACAAAATTTGTTCGATTTTACTTGTAGTTTAAGAAAAAAATTAGAGAAAATTTTTTTTTGAAAATTTTTTTTTTTTTGAATTTTGAAAATATTCTATTTTTGATAATTTTGGACGAAAATTGCTGGCTAACGAACTCGACCTGTATTTTGGTACCAAAAAAAAGTATACCAAAGTTGAAGTTGATACGACAATTTTTACTCAAGTTATCCGATTTCAAAATTTTGATACAGACAGACAGACAGACAGACAGACAGACAGACAGACAGACATCTTCGTAAAACCCATTTTTTTGGAATCAGGAGGTCTCAAAACGTCGAGAAATGTATGTTTTAGCAAAAGTTCAAAATCGCACAAATTGAAGACTTTCTCATTTAGGATGAGAATGTAAAAATGAATTTATTCAAAATTTCCAAAAATTTTTAGAAAAGTCAATATTTTTTGATGCAGTTTTATTAGTTGTGATCAATGGAAGTAAACAGGAAGAAAAAACCGGAAGTTTTTTCATTTTTTTTAAAAATGATAGAGTTTTTGTATAGGATTTATTCACTTTCAGTACCACTTTTTGCACATGTAAACTTAAAAAATTCATAGCTTTGTGGGGTTGCATTATATCGGAAACTTTTATAAACAAAATTTGTTCGATTTTACTTGTAGTATGAGAAAAATATTAGAGAAAATTTTTTTTTTAAATTTTTTTTTTTTTTTATTTTGAAATTATTCTATTTTTGATAATTTTGGACGAAAATTGCTGGCTAACGAACTCGACCTGTATTTTGGTACCAAAAAAAAGTATACCAAAGTTGAAGTTGATACGACAATTTTTACTCAAGTTATCCGATTTCAAAATTTTGATACAGACAGACAGACAGACAGACAGACAGACAGACATCTTCGTAAAACCCATTTTTTTGGAATCAGGAGGTCTCAAAACGTCGAGAAATGTATGTTTTAGCAAAAGTTCAAAATCGCACAAATTGAAGACTTTCTCATTTAGGATGAGAATGTAAAAATGAATTTATTCAAAATTTCCAAAAATTTTTAGAAAAGTCAATATTTTTTGATGCAGTTTTATTAGTTGTGATCAATGGAAGTAAACAGGAAGAAAAAACCGGAAGTTTTTTCATTTTTTTTAAAAATAATAGAGTTTTTGTATAGGATTTATCCACTTTCAGTACCCCTTTTTGCACATGTAAACTTAAAAAATTCATAGCTTTGTGGGGTTGCATTATATCGGAAACTTTTATAAACAAAATTTGTTCGATTTTACTTGTAGTTTAAGAAAAAAATTAGAGAAAATTTTTTTTTGAAAATTTTTTTTTTTTTGAATTTTGAAAATATTCTATTTTTGATAATTTTGGACGAAAATTGCTGGCTAACGAACTCGACCTGTATTTTGGTACCAAAAAAAAGTATACCAAAGTTGAAGTTGATACGACAATTTTTACTCAAGTTATCCGATTTCAAAATTTTGATACAGACAGACAGACAGACAGACAGACAGACAGACATCTTCGTAAAACCCATTTTTTTGGAATCAGGAGGTCTCAAAACGTCGAGAAATGTATGTTTTAGCAAAAGTTCAAAATCGCACAAATTGAAGACTTTCTCATTTAGGATGAGAATGTAAAAATGAATTTATTCAAAATTTCCAAAAATTTTTAGAAAAGTCAATATTTTTTGATGCAGTTTTATTAGTTGTGATCAATGGAAGTAAACAGGAAGAAAAAACCGGAAGTTTTTTCATTTTTTTTAAAAATAATAGAGTTTTTGTATAGGATTTATCCACTTTCAGTACCCCTTTTTGCACATGTAAACTTAAAAAATTCATAGCTTTGTGGGGTTGCATTATATCGGAAACTTTTATAAACAAAATTTGTTCGATTTTACTTGTAGTTTAAGAAAAAAATTAGAGAAAATTTTTTTTTGAAAATTTTTTTTTTTTTGAATTTTGAAAATATTCTATTTTTGATAATTTTGGACGAAAATTGCTGGCTAACGAACTCGACCTGTATTTTGGTACCAAAAAAAAGTATACCAAAGTTGAAGTTGATACGACAATTTTTACTCAAGTTATCCGATTTCAAAATTTTGATACAGACAGACAGACAGACAGACAGACAGACATCTTCGTAAAACCCATTTTTTTGGAATCAGGAGGTCTCAAAACGTCGAGAAATGTATGTTTTAGCAAAAGTTCAAAATCGCACAAATTGAAGACTTTCTCATTTAGGATGAGAATGTAAAAATGAATTTATTCAAAATTTCCAAAAATTTTTAGAAAAGTCAATATTTTTTGATGCAGTTTTATTAGTTGTGATCAATGGAAGTAAACAGGAAGAAAAAACCGGAAGTTTTTTCATTTTTTTTAAAAATAATAGAGTTTTTGTATAGGATTTATCCACTTTCAGTACCCCTTTTTGCACATGTAAACTTAAAAAATTCATAGCTTTGTGGGGTTGCATTATATCGGAAACTTTTATAAACAAAATTTGTTCGATTTTACTTGTAGTTTAAGAAAAAAATTAGAGAAAATTTTTTTTTGAAAATTTTTTTTTTTTGAATTTTGAAAATATTCTATTTTTGATAATTTTGGACGAAAATTGCTGGCTAACGAACTCGACCTGTATTTTGGTACCAAAAAAAAGTATACCAAAGTTGAAGTTGATACGACAATTTTTACTCAAGTTATCCGATTTCAAAATTTTGATACAGACAGACAGACAGACAGACAGACAGACAGACAGACAGACAGACATCTTCGTAAAACCCATTTTTTTGGAATCAGGAGGTCTCAAAACGTCGAGAAATGTATGTTTTAGCAAAAGTTCAAAATCGCACAAATTGAAGACTTTCTCATTTAGGATGAGAATGTAAAAATGAATTTATTCAAAATTTCCAAAAATTTTTAGAAAAGTCAATATTTTTTGATGCAGTTTTATTAGTTGTGATCAATGGAAGTAAACAGGAAGAAAAAACCGGAAGTTTTTTCATTTTTTTTAAAAATGATAGAGTTTTTGTATAGGATTTATTCACTTTCAGTACCACTTTTTGCACATGTAAACTTAAAAAATTCATAGCTTTGTGGGGTTGCATTATATCGGAAACTTTTATAAACAAAATTTGTTCGATTTTACTTGTAGTATGAGAAAAATATTAGAGAAAATTTTTTTTTTTAAATTTTTTTTTTTTTTTATTTTGAAAATATTCTATTTTTGATAATTTTGGACGAAAATTGCTGGCTAACGAACTCGACCTGTATTTTGGTACCAAAAAAAAGTATACCAAAGTTGAAGTTGATACGACAATTTTTACTCAAGTTATCCGATTTCAAAATTTTGATACAGACAGACAGACAGACAGACAGACAGACAGACATCTTCGTAAAACCCATTTTTTTGGAATCAGGAGGTCTCAAAACGTCGAGAAATGTATGTTTTAGCAAAAGTTCAAAATCGCACAAATTGAAGACTTTCTCATTTAGGATGAGAATGTAAAAATGAATTTATTCAAAATTTCCAAAAATTTTTAGAAAAGTCAATATTTTTTGATGCAGTTTTATTAGTTGTGATCAATGGAAGTAAACAGGAAGAAAAAACCGGAAGTTTTTTCATTTTTTTTAAAAATAATAGAGTTTTTGTATAGGATTTATCCACTTTCAGTACCCCTTTTTGCACATGTAAACTTAAAAAATTCATAGCTTTGTGGGGTTGCATTATATCGGAAACTTTTATAAACAAAATTTGTTCGATTTTACTTGTAGTTTAAGAAAAAAATTAGAGAAAATTTTTTTTTGAAAATTTTTTTTTTTTTGAATTTTGAAAATATTCTATTTTTGATAATTTTGGACGAAAATTGCTGGCTAACGAACTCGACCTGTATTTTGGTACCAAAAAAAAGTATACCAAAGTTGAAGTTGATACGACAATTTTTACTTAAGTTATCCGATTTCAAAATTTTGATACAGACAGACAGACAGACAGACAGACAGACAGACATCTTCGTAAAACCCATTTTTTTGGAATCAGGAGGTCTCAAAACGTCGAGAAATGTATGTTTTAGCAAAAGTTCAAAATCGCACAAATTGAAGACTTTCACATTTAGGATGAGAATGTAAAAATGAATTTATTCAAAATTTCCAAAAATTTTTAGAAAAGTCAATATTTTTTGATGCAGTTTTATTAGTTGTGATCAATGGAAGTAAACAGGAAGAAAAAACCGGAAGTTTTTTCATTTTTTTTAAAAATAATAGAGTTTTTGTATAGGATTTATCCACTTTCAGTACCCCTTTTTGCACATGTAAACTTAAAAAATTCATAGCTTTGTGGGGTTGCATTATATCGGAAACTTTTATAAACAAAATTTGTTCGATTTTACTTGTAGTTTAAGAAAAAAATTAGAGAAAATTTTTTTTTGAAAATTTTTTTTTTTTTTGAATTTTGAAAATATTCTATTTTTGATAATTTTGGACGAAAATTGCTGGCTAACGAACTCGACCTGTATTTTGGTACCAAAAAAAAGTATACCAAAGTTGAAGTTGATACGACAATTTTTACTCAAGTTATCCGATTTCAAAATTTTGATACAGACAGACAGACAGACAGACAGACAGACAGACATCTTCGTAAAACCCATTTTTTTGGAATCAGGAGGTCTCAAAACGTCGAGAAATGTATGTTTTAGCAAAAGTTCAAAATCGCACAAATTGAAGACTTTCTCATTTAGGATGAGAATGTAAAAATGAATTTATTCAAAATTTCCAAAAATTTTTAGAAAAGTCAATATTTTTTGATGCAGTTTTATTAGTTGTGATCAATGGAAGTAAACAGGAAGAAAAAACCGGAAGTTTTTTCATTTTTTTTAAAAATAATAGAGTTTTTGTATAGGATTTATCCACTTTCAGTACCCCTTTTTGCACATGTAAACTTAAAAAATTCATAGCTTTGTGGGGTTGCATTATATCGGAAACTTTTATAAACAAAATTTGTTCGATTTTACTTGTAGTTTAAGAAAAAAATTAGAGAAAATTTTTTTTTGAAAATTTTTTTTTTTTTGAATTTTGAAAATATTCTATTTTTGATAATTTTGGACGAAAATTGCTGGCTAACGAACTCGACCTGTATTTTGGTACCAAAAAAAAGTATACCAAAGTTGAAGTTGATACGACAATTTTTACTTAAGTTATCCGATTTCAAAATTTTGATACAGACAGACAGACAGACAGACAGACAGACAGACATCTTCGTAAAACCCATTTTTTTGGAATCAGGAGGTCTCAAAACGTCGAGAAATGTATGTTTTAGCAAAAGTTCAAAATCGCACAAATTGAAGACTTTCACATTTAGGATGAGAATGTAAAAATGAATTTATTCAAAATTTCCAAAAATTTTTAGAAAAGTCAATATTTTTTGATGCAGTTTTATTAGTTGTGATCAATGGAAGTAAACAGGAAGAAAAAACCGGAAGTTTTTTCATTTTTTTTAAAAATAATAGAGTTTTTGTATAGGATTTATCCACTTTCAGTACCCCTTTTTGCACATGTAAACTTAAAAAATTCATAGCTTTGTGGGGTTGCATTATATCGGAAACTTTTATAAACAAAATTTGTTCGATTTTACTTGTAGTTTAAGAAAAAAATTAGAGAAAATTTTTTTTTGAAAATTTTTTTTTTTTTTGAATTTTGAAAATATTCTATTTTTGATAATTTTGGACGAAAATTGCTGGCTAACGAACTCGACCTGTATTTTGGTACCAAAAAAAAGTATACCAAAGTTGAAGTTGATACGACAATTTTTACTCAAGTTATCCGATTTCAAAATTTTGATACAGACAGACAGACAGACAGACAGACAGACAGACAGACATCTTCGTAAAACCCATTTTTTTGGAATCAGGAGGTCTCAAAACGTCGAGAAATGTATGTTTTAGCAAAAGTTCAAAATCGCACAAATTGAAGACTTTCTCATTTAGGATGAGAATGTAAAAATGAATTTATTCAAAATTTCCAAAAATTTTTAGAAAAGTCAATATTTTTTGATGCAGTTTTATTAGTTGTGATCAATGGAAGTAAACAGGAAGAAAAAACCGGAAGTTTTTTCATTTTTTTTAAAAATAATAGAGTTTTTGTATAGGATTTATCCACTTTCAGTACCCCTTTTTGCACATGTAAACTTAAAAAATTCATAGCTTTGTGGGGTTGCATTATATCGGAAACTTTTATAAACAAAATTTGTTCGATTTTACTTGTAGTTTAAGAAAAAAATTAGAGAAAATTTTTTTTTGAAAATTTTTTTTTTTTTGAATTTTGAAAATATTCTATTTTTGATAATTTTGGACGAAAATTGCTGGCTAACGAACTCGACCTGTATTTTGGTACCAAAAAAAAGTATACCAAAGTTGAAGTTGATACGACAATTTTTACTTAAGTTATCCGATTTCAAAATTTTGATACAGACAGACAGACAGACAGACAGACTGACAGACATCTTCGTAAAACCCATTTTTTTGGAATCAGGAGGTCTCAAAACGTCGAGAAATGTATGTTTTAGCAAAAGTTCAAAATCGCACAAATTGAAGACTTTCTCATTTAGGATGAGAATGTAAAAATGAATTTATTCAAAATTTCCAAAAATTTTTAGAAAAGTCAATATTTTTTGATGCAGTTTTATTAGTTGTGATCAATGGAAGTAAACAGGAAGAAAAAACCGGAAGTTTTTTCATTTTTTTTAAAAATAATAGAGTTTTTGTATAGGATTTATCCACTTTCAGTACCCCTTTTTGCACATGTAAATTTAAAAAATTCATAGCTTTGTGGGGTTGCATTATATCGGAAACTTTTATAAACAAAATTTGTTCGATTTTACTTGTAGTTTAAGAAAAAAATTAGAGAAAATTTTTTTTTGAAAATTTTTTTTTTTTTGAATTTTGAAAATATTCTATTTTTGATAATTTTGGACGAAAATTGCTGGCTAACGAACTCGACCTGTATTTTGGTACCAAAAAAAAGTATACCAAAGTTGAAGTTGATACGACAATTTTTACTCAAGTTATCCGATTTCAAAATTTTGATACAGACAGACAGACAGACAGACAGACAGACAGACAGACATCTTCGTAAAACCCATTTTTTTGGAATCAGGAGGTCTCAAATCGTCGAGAAATGTATGTTTTAGCAAAAGTTCAAAATCGCACAAATTGAAGACTTTCTCATTTAGGATGAGAATGTAAAAATGAATTTATTCAAAATTTCCAAAAATTTTTAGAAAAGTCAATATTTTTTGATGCAGTTTTATTAGTTGTGATCAATGGAAGTAAACAGGAAGAAAAAACCGGAAGTTTTTTCATTTTTTTTAAAAATAATAGAGTTTTTGTATAGGATTTATCCACTTTCAGTACCCCTTTTTGCACATGTAAACTTAAAAAATTCATAGCTTTGTGGGGTTGCATTATATCGGAAACTTTTATAAACAAAATTTGTTCGATTTTACTTGTAGTTTAAAAAAAAAATTAGAGAAAATTTTTTTTTGAAAATTTTTTTTTTTTTTGAATTTTGAAAATATTCTATTTTTGATAATTTTGGACGAAAATTGCTGGCTAACGAACTCGACCTGTATTTTGGTACCAAAAAAAAGTATACCAAAGTTGAAGTTGATACGACAATTTTTACTCAAGTTATCCGATTTCAAAATTTTGATACAGACAGACAGACAGACAGACAGACAGACAGACAGACAGACATCTTCGTAAAACCCATTTTTTTGGAATCAGGAGGTCTCAAAACGTCGAGAAATGTATGTTTTAGCAAAAGTTCAAAATCGCACAAATTGAAGACTTTCTCATTTAGGATGAGAATGTAAAAATGAATTTATTCAAAATTTCCAAAAATTTTTAGAAAAGTCAATATTTTTTGATGCAGTTTTATTAGTTGTGATCAATGGAAGTAAACAGGAAGAAAAAACCGGAAGTTTTTTCATTTTTTTTAAAAATAATAGAGTTTTTGAATAGGATTTATCCACTTTCAGTACCCCTTTTTGCACATGTAAACTTAAAAAATTCATAGCTTTGTGGGGTTGCATTATATCGGAAACTTTTATAAACAAAATTTGTTCGATTTTACTTGTAGTTTAAGAAAAAAATTAGATAAAATTTTTTTTTTAAAATTTTTTTTTTTTTGAATTTTGAAAATATTCTATTTTTGATAATTTTGGACGAAAATTGCTGGCTAACGAACTCGACCTGTATTTTGGTACCAAAAAAAAGTATACCAAAGTTGAAGTTGATACGACAATTTTTACTCAAGTTATCCGATTTCAAAATTTTGATACAGACAGACAGACAGACAGACAGACAGACATCTTCGTAAAACCCATTTTTTTGGAATCAGGAGGTCTCAAAACGTCGAGAAATGTATGTTTTAGCAAAAGTTCAAAATCGCACAAATTGAAGACTTTCTCATTTAGGATGAGAATGTAAAAATGAATTTATTCAAAATTTCCAAAAATTTTTAGAAAAGTCAATATTTTTTGATGCAGTTTTATTAGTTGTGATCAATGGAAGTAAACAGGAAGAAAAAACCGGAAGTTTTTTCATTTTTTTTAAAAATAATAGAGTTTTTGAATAGGATTTATCCACTTTCAGTACCCCTTTTTGCACATGTAAAATTAAAAAATTCATAGCTTTGTGGGGTTGCATTATATCGGAAACTTTTATAAACAAAATTTGTTCGATTTTACTTGTAGTTTAAGAAAAAAATTAGAGAAAATTTTTTTTTGAAAATTTTTTTTTTTTTGAATTTTGAAAATATTCTATTTTTGATAATTTTGGACGAAAATTGCTGGCTAACGAACTCGACCTGTATTTTGGTACCAAAAAAAAGTATACCAAAGTTGAAGTTGATACGACAATTTTTACTTAAGTTATCCGATTTCAAAATTTTGATACAGACAGACAGACAGACAGACAGACAGACAGACATCTTCGTAAAACCCATTTTTTTGGAATCAGGAGGTCTCAAAACGTCGAGAAATGTATGTTTTAGCAAAAGTTCAAAATCGCACAAATTGAAGACTTTCTCATTTAGGATGAGAATGTAAAAATGAATTTATTCAAAATTTCCAAAAATTTTCAGAAAAGTCAATATTTTTTGATGCAGTTTTATTAGTTGTGATCAATGGAAGTAAACAGGAAGAAAAAACCGGAAGTTTTTTCATTTTTTTTAAAAATAATAGAGTTTTTGAATAGGATTTATCCACTTTCAGTACCCCTTTTTGCACATGTAAAATTAAAAAATTCATAGCTTTGTGGGGTTGCATTATATCGGAAACTTTTATAAACAAAATTTGTTCGATTTTACTTGTAGTTTAAGAAAAAAATTAGAGAAAATTTTTTTTTGAAAATTTTTTTTTTTTTGAATTTTGAAAATATTCTATTTTTGATAATTTTGGACGAAAATTGCTGGCTAACGAACTCGACCTGTATTTTGGTACCAAAAAAAAGTATACCAAAGTTGAAGTTGATACGACAATTTTTACTCAAGTTATCCGATTTTAAAATTTTGATACAGACAGACAGACAGACAGACAGACAGACATCTTCGTAAAACCCATTTTTTTGGAATCAGGAGGTCTCAAAACGTCGAGAAATGTATGTTTTAGCAAAAGTTCAAAATCGCACAAATTGAAGACTTTCTCATTTAGGATGAGAATGTAAAAATGAATTTATTCAAAATTTCCAAAAATTTTTAGAAAAGTCAATATTTTTTGATGCAGTTTTATTAGTTGTGATCAATGGAAGTAAACAGGAAGAAAAAACCGGAAGTTTTTTCATTTTTTTTAAAAATAATAGAGTTTTTGAATAGGATTTATCCACTTTCAGTACCCCTTTTTGCACATGTAAAATTAAAAAATTCATAGCTTTGTGGGGTTGCATTATATCGGAAACTTTTATAAACAAAATTTGTTCGATTTTACTTGTAGTTTAAGAAAAAAATTAGAGAAAATTTTTTTTTGAAAATTTTTTTTTTTTTGAATTTTGAAAATATTCTATTTTTGATAATTTTGGACGAAAATTGCTGGCTAACGAACTCGACCTGTATTTTGGTACCAAAAAAAAGTATACCAAAGTTGAAGTTGATACGACAATTTTTACTTAAGTTATCCGATTTCAAAATTTTGATACAGACAGACAGACAGACAGACAGACAGACAGACATCTTCGTAAAACCCATTTTTTTGGAATCAGGAGGTCTCAAAACGTCGAGAAATGTATGTTTTAGCAAAAGTTCAAAATCGCACAAATTGAAGACTTTCTCATTTAGGATGAGAATGTAAAAATGAATTTATTCAAAATTTCCAAAAATTTTCAGAAAAGTCAATATTTTTTGATGCAGTTTTATTAGTTGTGATCAATGGAAGTAAACAGGAAGAAAAAACCGGAAGTTTTTTCATTTTTTTTAAAAATAATAGAGTTTTTGAATAGGATTTATCCACTTTCAGTACCCCTTTTTGCACATGTAAAATTAAAAAATTCATAGCTTTGTGGGGTTGCATTATATCGGAAACTTTTATAAACAAAATTTGTTCGATTTTACTTGTAGTTTAAGAAAAAAATTAGAGAAAATTTTTTTTTGAAAATTTTTTTTTTTTTGAATTTTGAAAATATTCTATTTTTGATAATTTTGGACGAAAATTGCTGGCTAACGAACTCGACCTGTATTTTGGTACCAAAAAAAAGTATACCAAAGTTGAAGTTGATACGACAATTTTTACTCAAGTTATCCGATTTTAAAATTTTGATACAGACAGACAGACAGACAGACAGACAGACAGACAGACAGACATCTTCGTAAAACCCATTTTTTTGGAATCAGGAGGTCTCAAAACGTCGAGAAATGTATGTTTTAGCAAAAGTTCAAAATCGCACAAATTGAAGACTTTCTCATTTAGGATGAGAATGTAAAAATGAATTTATTCAAAATTTCCAAAAATTTTTAGAAAAGTCAATATTTTTTGATGCAGTTTTATTAGTTGTGATCAATGGAAGTAAACAGGAAGAAAAAACCGGAAGTTTTTTCATTTTTTTTAAAAATAATAGAGTTTTTGAATAGGATTTATCCACTTTCAGTACCCCTTTTTGCACATGTAAAATTAAAAAATTCATAGCTTTGTGGGGTTGCATTATATCGGAAACTTTTATAAACAAAATTTGTTCGATTTTACTTGTAGTTTAAGAAAAAAATTAAAGAAAATTTTTTTTTGAAATTTTTTTTTTTTTGAATTTTGAAAATATTCTATTTTTGATAATTTTGGACGAAAATTGCTGGCTAACGAACTCGACCTGTATTTTGGTACCAAAAAAAAGTATACCAAAGTTGAAGTTGATACGACAATTTTTACTCAAGTTATCCGATTTCAAAATTTTGATACAGACAGACAGACAGACAGACAGACAGACATCTTCGTAAAACCCATTTTTTTGGAATCAGGAGGTCTCAAAACGTCGAGAAATGTATGTTTTAGCAAAAGTTCAAAATCGCACAAATTGAAGACTTTCTCATTTAGGATGAGAATGTAAAAATGAATTTATTCAAAATTTCCAAAAATTTTTAGAAAAGTCAATATTTTTTGATGCAGTTTTATTAGTTGTGATCAATGGAAGTAAACAGGAAGAAAAAACCGGAAGTTTTTTCATTTTTTTTAAAAATAATAGAGTTTTTGAATAGGATTTATCCACTTTCAGTACCCCTTTTTGCACATGTAAAATTAAAAAATTCATAGCTTTGTGGGGTTGCATTATATCGGAAACTTTTATAAACAAAATTTGTTCGATTTTACTTGTAGTTTAAGAAAAAAATTAGAGAAAATTTTTTTTTGAAAATTTTTTTTTTTTTGAATTTTGAAAATATTCTATTTTTGATAATTTTGGACGAAAATTGCTGGCTAACGAACTCGACCTGTATTTTGGTACCAAAAAAAAGTATACCAAAGTTGAAGTTGATACGACAATTTTTACTCAAGTTATCCGATTTTAAAATTTTGATACAGACAGACAGACAGACAGACAGACAGACAGACAGACAGACAGACATCTTCGTAAAACCCATTTTTTTGGAATCAGGAGGTCTCAAAACGTCGAGAAATGTATGTTTTAGCAAAAGTTCAAAATCGCACAAATTGAAGACTTTCTCATTTAGGATGAGAATGTAAAAATGAATTTATTCAAAATTTCCAAAAATTTTTAGAAAAGTCAATATTTTTTGATGCAGTTTTATTAGTTGTGATCAATGGAAGTTAACAGGAAGAAAAAACCGGAAGTTTTTTCATTTTTTTTAAAAATAATAGAGTTTTTGTATAGGATTTATCCACTTTCAGTACCCCTTTTTGCACATGTAAACTTAAAAAATTCATAGCTTTGTGGGGTTGCATTATATCGGAAACTTTTATAAACAAAATTTGTTCGATTTTACTTGTAGTTTAAGAAAAAAATTAGAGAAAATTTTTTTTTGAAAATTTTTTTTTTTTGAATTTTGAAAATATTCTATTTTTGATAATTTTGGACGAAAATTGCTGGCTAACGAACTCGACCTGTATTTTGGTACCAAAAAAAAGTATACCAAAGTTGAAGTTGATACGACAATTTTTACTTAAGTTATCCGATTTCAAAATTTTGATACAGACAGACAGACAGACAGACAGACAGACAGACAGACAGACATCTTCGTAAAACCCATTTTTTTGGAATCAGGAGGTCTCAAAACGTCGAGAAATGTATGTTTTAGCAAAAGTTCAAAATCGCACAAATTGAAGACTTTCTCATTTAGGATGAGAATGTAAAAATGAATTTATTCAAAATTTACAAAAATTTTTAGAAAAGTCAATATTTTTTGATGCAGTTTTATTAGTTGTGATCAATGGAAGTAAACAGGAAGAAAAAACCGGAAGTTTTTTCATTTTTTTTAAAAATGATAGAGTTTTTGTATAGGATTTATCCACTTTCAGTACCACTTTTTGCACATGTAAACTTAAAAAATTCATAGCTTTGTGGGGTTGCATTATATCGGAAACTTTTATAAACAAAATTTGTTCGATTTTACTTGTAGTTTAAGAAAAAAATTAGAGAAAATTTTTTTTTGAAAATTTTTTTTTTTTTGAATTTTGAAAATATTCTATTTTTGATAATTTTGGACGAAAATTGCTGGCTAACGAACTCGACCTGTATTTTCGTACCAAAAAAAAGTATACCAAAGTTGAAGTTGATACGACAATTTTTACTCAAGTTATCCGTTTTCAAAATTTTGATACAGACAGACAGACAGACAGACAGACAGACAGACAGACATCTTCGTAAAACCCATTTTTTTGGAATCAGGAGGTCTCAAAACGTCGAGAAATGTATGTTTTAGCAAAAGTTCAAAATCGCACAAATTGAAGACTTTCTCATTTAGGATGAGAATGTAAAAATGAATTTATTCAAAATTTCCAAAAATTTTTAGAAAAGTCAATATTTTTTGATGCAGTTTTATTAGTTGTGATCAATGGAAGTAAACAGGAAGAAAAAACCGGAAGTTTTTTCATTTTTTTTAAAAATAATAGAGTTTTTGTATAGGATTTATCCACTTTCAGTACCCCTTTTTGCACATGTAAATTTAAAAAATTCATAGCTTTGTGGGGTTGCATTATATCGGAAACTTTTATAAACAAAATTTGTTCGATTTTACTTGTAGTTTAAGAAAAAAATTAGAGAAAATTTTTTTTTGAAAATTTTTTTTTTTTTGAATTTTGAAAATATTCTATTTTTGATAATTTTGGACGAAAATTGCTAACTAACGAACTCGACCTGTATTTTGGTACCAAAAAAAAGTATACCAAAGTTGAAGTTGATACGACAATTTTTACTCAAGTTATCCGATTTCAAAATTTTGATACAGACAGACAGACAGACAGACAGACAGACATCTTCGTAAAACCCATTTTTTTGGAATCAGGAGGTCTCAAAACGTCGAGAAATGTATGTTTTAGCAAAAGTTCAAAATCGCACAAATTGAAGACTTTCTCATTTAGGATGAGAATGTAAAAATGAATTTATTCAAAATTTCCAAAAATTTTTAGAAAAGTCAATATTTTTTGATGCAGTTTTATTAGTTGTGATCAATGGAAGTAAACAGGAAGAAAAAACCGGAAGTTTTTTCATTTTTTTTAAAAATAATAGAGTTTTTGTATAGGATTTATCCACTTTCAGTACCCCTTTTTGCACATGTAAACTTAAAAAATTCATAGCTTTGTGGGGTTGCATTATATCGGAAACTTTTATAAACAAAATTTGTTCGATTTTACTTGTAGTTTAAGAAAAAAATTAGAGAAAATTTTTTTTTGAAAATTTTTTTTTTTTTGAATTTTGAAAATATTCTATTTTTGATAATTTTGGACGAAAATTGCTGGCTAACGAACTCGACCTGTATTTTCGTACCAAAAAAAAGTATACCAAAGTTGAAGTTGATACGACAATTTTTACTCAAGTTATCCGTTTTCAAAATTTTGATACAGACAGACAGACAGACAGACAGACAGACAGACAGACATCTTCGTAAAACCCATTTTTTTGGAATCAGGAGGTCTCAAAACGTCGAGAAATGTATGTTTTAGCACAAGTTCAAAATCGCACAAATTGAAGACTTTCTCATTTAGGATGAGAATGTAAAAATGAATTTATTCAAAATTTCCAAAAATTTTTAGAAAAGTTAATATTTTTTGATGCAGTTTTATTAGTTGTGATCAATGGAAGTAAACAGGAAGAAAAAACCGGAAGTTTTTTCATTTTTTTTAAAAATAATAGAGTTTTTGTATAGGATTTATCCACTTTCAGTACCCCTTTTTGCACATGTAAATTTAAAAAATTCATAGCTTTGTGGGGTTGCATTATATCGGAAACTTTTATAAACAAAATTTGTTCGATTTTACTTGTAGTTTAAGAAAAAAATTAGAGAAAATTTTTTTTTGAAAATTTTTTTTTTTTTGAATTTTGAAAATATTCTATTTTTGATAATTTTGGACGAAAATTGCTAACTAACGAACTCGACCTGTATTTTGGTACCAAAAAAAAGTATACCAAAGTTGAAGTTGATACGACAATTTTTACTCAAGTTATCCGATTTCAAAATTTTGATACAGACAGACAGACAGACAGACAGACAGACATCTTCGTAAAACCCATTTTTTTGGAATCAGGAGGTCTCAAAACGTCGAGAAATGTATGTTTTAGCAAAAGTTCAAAATCGCACAAATTGAAGACTTTCTCATTTAGGATGAGAATGTAAAAATGAATTTATTCAAAATTTCCAAAAATTTTTAGAAAAGTCAATATTTTTTGATGCAGTTTTATTAGTTGTGATCAATGGAAGTAAACAGGAAGAAAAAACCGGAAGTTTTTTCATTTTTTTTAAAAATAATAGAGTTTTTGTATAGGATTTATCCACTTTCAGTACCCCTTTTTGCACATGTAAACTTAAAAAATTCATAGCTTTGTGGGGTTGCATTATATCGGAAACTTTTATAAACAAAATTTGTTCGATTTTACTTGTAGTTTAAGAAAAAAATTAGAGAAAATTTTTTTTTGAAAATTTTTTTTTTTTTTGAATTTTGAAAATATTCTATTTTTGATAATTTTGGACGAAAATTGCTGGCTAACGAACTCGACCTGTATTTTGGTACCAAAAAAAAGTATACCAAAGTTGAAGTTGATACGACAATTTTTACTCAAGTTATCCGATTTCAAAATTTTGATACAGACAGACAGACAGACAGACAGACAGACAGACATCTTCGTAAAACCCATTTTTTTGGAATCAGGAGGTCTCAAAACGTCGAGAAATGTATGTTTTAGCAAAAGTTCAAAATCGCACAAATTGAAGACTTTCTCATTTAGGATGAGAATGTAAAAATGAATTTATTCAAAATTTCCAAAAATTTTTAGAAAAGTCAATATTTTTTGATGCAGTTTTATTAGTTGTGATCAATGGAAGTAAACAGGAAGAAAAAACCGGAAGTTTTTTCATTTTTTTTAAAAATAATAGAGTTTTTGTATAGGATTTATCCACTTTCAGTACCCCTTTTTGCACATGTAAACTTAAAAAATTCATAGCTTTGTGGGGTTGCATTATATCGGAAACTTTTATAAACAAAATTTGTTCGATTTTACTTGTAGTTTAAGAAAAAAATTAGAGAAAATTTTTTTTTGAAAATTTTTTTTTTTTTGAATTTTGAAAATATTCTATTTTTGATAATTTTGGACGAAAATTGCTGGCTAACGAACTCGACCTGTATTTTGGTACCAAAAAAAAGTATACCAAAGTTGAAGTTGATACGACAATTTTTACTCAAGTTATCCGATTTCAAAATTTTGATACAGACAGACAGACAGACAGACAGACAGACAGACAGACATCTTCGTAAAACCCATTTTTTTGGAATCAGGAGGTCTCAAAACGTCGAGAAATGTATGTTTTAGCAAAAGTTCAAAATCGCACAAATTGAAGACTTTCTCATTTAGGATGAGAATGTAAAAATGAATTTATTCAAAATTTCCAAAAATTTTTAGAAAAGTCAATATTTTTTGATGCAGTTTTATTAGTTGTGATCAATGGAAGTAAACAGGAAGAAAAAACCGGAAGTTTTTTCATTTTTTTTAAAAATAATAGAGTTTTTGTATAGGATTTATCCACTTTCAGTACCCCTTTTTGCACATGTAAACTTAAAAAATTCATAGCTTTGTGGGGTTGCATTATATCGGAAACTTTTATAAACAAAATTTGTTCGATTTCCTTGTAGTTTAAGAAAAAAATTAGAGAAAATTTTTTTTTGAAAATTTTTTTTTTTTTGAATTTTGAAAATATTCTATTTTTGATAATTTTGGACGAAAATTGCTGGCTAACGAACTCGACCTGTATTTTGGTACCAAAAAAAAGTATACCAAAGTTGAAGTTGATACGACAATTTTTACTCAAGTTATCCGATTTCAAAATTTTGATACAGACAGACAGACAGACAGACAGACAGACAGACAGACATCTTCGTAAAACCCATTTTTTTGGAATCAGGAGGTCTCAAAACGTCGAGAAATGTATGTTTTAGCAAAAGTTCAAAATCGCACAAATTGAAGACTTTCTCATTTAGGATGAGAATGTAAAAATGAATTTATTCAAAATTTCCAAAAATTTTTAGAAAAGTCAATATTTTTTGATGCAGTTTTATTAGTTGTGATCAATGGAAGTAAACAGGAAGAAAAAACCGGAAGTTTTTTCATTTTTTTTAAAAATAATAGAGTTTTTGTATAGGATTTATCCACTTTCAGTACCCCTTTTTGCACATGTAAACTTAAAAAATTCATAGCTTTGTGGGGTTGCATTATATCGGAAACTTTTATAAACAAAATTTGTTCGATTTTACTTGTAGTATGAGAAAAATATTAGAGAAAATTTTTTTTTTTAAATTTTTTTTTTTTTTTATTTTGAAAATATTCTATTTTTGATAATTTTGGACGAAAATTGCTGGCTAACGAACTCGACCTGTATTTTGGTACCAAAAAAAAGTATACCAAAGTTGAAGTTGATACGACAATTTTTACTCAAGTTATCCGATTTCAAAATTTTGATACAGACAGACAGACAGACAGACAGACAGACAGACAGACAGACAGACAGACATCTTCGTAAAACCCATTTTTTTGGAATCAGGAGGTCTCAAAACGTCGAGAAATGTATGTTTTAGCAAAAGTTCAAAATCGCACAAATTGAAGACTTTCTCATTTAGGATGAGAATGTAAAAATGAATTTATTCAAAATTTCCAAAAATTTTTAGAAAAGTCAATATTTTTTGATGCAGTTTTATTAGTTGTGATCAATGGAAGTAAACAGGAAGAAAAAACCGGAAGTTTTTTCATTTTTTTTAAAAATAATAGAGTTTTTGAATAGGATTTATCCACTTTCAGTACCCCTTTTTGCACATGTAAACTTAAAAAATTCATAGCTTTGTGGGGTTGCATTATATCGGAAACTTTTATAAACAAAATTTGTTCGATTTTACTTGTAGTTTAAGAAAAAAATTAGAGAAAATTTTTTTTTTAAAATTTTTTTTTTTTTGAATTTTGAAAATATTCTATTTTTGATAATTTTGGACGAAAATTGCTGGCTAACGAACTCGACCTGTATTTTGGTACCAAAAAAAAGTATACCAAAGTTGAAGTTGATACGACAATTTTTACTCAAGTTATCCGATTTCAAAATTTTGATACAGACAGACAGACAGACAGACAGACAGACATCTTCGTAAAACCCATTTTTTTGGAATCAGGAGGTCTCAAAACGTCGAGAAATGTATGTTTTAGCAAAAGTTCAAAATCGCACAAATTGAAGACTTTCTCATTTAGGATGAGAATGTAAAAATGAATTTATTCAAAATTTCCAAAAATTTTTAGAAAAGTCAATATTTTTTGATGCAGTTTTATTAGTTGTGATCAATGGAAGTAAACAGGAAGAAAAAACCGGAAGTTTTTTCATTTTTTTTAA
>JAZKLR010000068.1:0-75000 GCA_037103525.1 Ganaspis brasiliensis | reverse complement strand
TTTTTTAAAAATAATAGAGTTTTTGAATAGGATTTATCCACTTTCAGTACCCCTTTTTGCACATGTAAAATTAAAAAATTCATAGCTTTGTGGGGTTGCATTATATCGGAAACTTTTATAAACAAAATTTGTTCGATTTTACTTGTAGTTTAAGAAAAAAATTAGAGAAAATTTTTTTTTGAAAATTTTTTTTTTTTTGAATTTTGAAAATATTCTATTTTTGATAATTTTGGACGAAAATTGCTGGCTAACGAACTCGACCTGTATTTTGGTACCAAAAAAAAGTATACCAAAGTTGAAGTTGATACGACAATTTTTACTCAAGTTATCCGATTTCAAAATTTTGATACAGACAGACAGACAGACAGACAGACAGACAGACATCTTCGTAAAACCCATTTTTTTGGAATCAGGAGGTCTCAAAACGTCGAGAAATGTATGTTTTAGCAAAAGTTCAAAATCGCACAAATTGAAGACTTTCTCATTTAGGATGAGAATGTAAAAATGAATTTATTCAAAATTTCCAAAAATTTTTAGAAAAGTCAATATTTTTTGATGCAGTTTTATTAGTTGTGATCAATGGAAGTAAACAGGAAGAAAAAACCGGAAGTTTTTTCATTTTTTTTAAAAATAATAGAGTTTTTGAATAGGATTTATCCACTTTCAGTACCCCTTTTTGCACATGTAAAATTAAAAAATTCATAGCTTTGTGGGGTTGCATTATATCGGAAACTTTTATAAACAAAATTTGTTCGATTTTACTTGTAGTTTAAGAAAAAAATTAGAGAAAATTTTTTTTTGAAAATTTTTTTTTTTTTGAATTTTGAAAATATTCTATTTTTGATAATTTTGGACGAAAATTGCTGGCTAACGAACTCGACCTGTATTTTGGTACCAAAAAAAAGTATACCAAAGTTGAAGTTGATACGACAATTTTTACTCAAGTTATCCGATTTCAAAATTTTGATACAGACAGACAGACAGACAGACAGACAGACAGACAGACATCTTCGTAAAACCCATTTTTTTGGAATCAGGAGGTCTCAAAACGTCGAGAAATGTATGTTTTAGCAAAAGTTCAAAATCGCACAAATTGAAGACTTTCTCATTTAGGATGAGAATGTAAAAATGAATTTATTCAAAATTTCCAAAAATTTTTAGAAAAGTCAATATTTTTTGATGCAGTTTTATTAGTTGTGATCAATGGAAGTAAACAGGAAGAAAAAACCGGAAGTTTTTTCATTTTTTTTAAAAATAATAGAGTTTTTGTATAGGATTTATCCACTTTCAGTACCCCTTTTTGCACATGTAAACTTAAAAAATTCATAGCTTTGTGAGGTTGCATTATATCGGAAACTTTTATAAACAAAATTTGTTCGATTTTACTTGTAGTTTAAGAAAAAAATTAGAGAAAATTTTTTTTTGAAAATTTTTTTTTTTTTGAATTTTGAAAATATTCTATTTTTGATAATTTTGGACGAAAATTGCTGGCTAACGAACTCGACCTGTATTTTGGTACCAAAAAAAAGTATACCAAAGTTGAAGTTGATACGACAATTTTTACTCAAGTTATCCGATTTCAAAATTTTGATACAGACAGACAGACAGACAGACAGACAGACAGACAGACATCTTCGTAAAACCCATTTTTTTGGAATCAGGAGGTCTCAAAACGTCAAGAAATGTATGTTTTAGCAAAAGTTCAAAATCGCACAAATTGAAGACTTTCTCATTTAGGATGAGAATGTAAAAATGAATTTATTCAAAATTTCCAAAAATTTTTAGAAAAGTCAATATTTTTTGATGCAGTTTTATTAGTTGTGATCAATGGAAGTAAACAGGAAGAAAAAACCGGAAGTTTTTTCATTTTTTTTAAAAATAATAGAGTTTTTGTATAGGATTTATCCACTTTCAGTACCCCTTTTTGCACATGTAAACTTAAAAAATTCATAGCTTTGTGGGGTTGCATTATATCGGAAACTTTTATAAACAAAATTTGTTCGATTTTACTTGTAGTTTAAGAAAAAAATTAGAGAAAATTTTTTTTTGAAAATTTTTTTTTTTTTGAATTTTGAAAATATTCTATTTTTGATAATTTTGTACGAAAATTGCTGGCTAACGAACTCGACCTGTATTTTGGTACCAAAAAAAAGTATACCAAAGTTGAAGTTGATACGACAATTTTTACTCAAGTTATCCGATTTCAAAATTTTGATACAGACAGACAGACAGACAGACAGACAGACATCTTCGTAAAACCCATTTTTTTGGAATCAGGAGGTCTCAAAACGTCGAGAAATGTATGTTTTAGCAAAAGTTCTAAATCGCACAAATTGAAGACTTTCTCATTTAGGATGAGAATGTAAAAATGAATTTATTCAAAATTTCCAAAAATTTTTAGAAAAGTCAATATTTTTTGATGCAGTTTTATTAGTTGTGATCAATGGAAGTAAACAGGAAGAAAAAACCGGAAGTTTTTTCATTTTTTTTAAAAATAATAGAGTTTTTGAATAGGATTTATCCACTTTCAGTACCCCTTTTTGCACATGTAAAATTAAAAAATTCATAGCTTTGTGGGGTTGCATTATATCGGAAACTTTTATAAACAAAATTTGTTCGATTTTACTTGTAGTTTAAGAAAAAAATTAGAGAAAATTTTTTTTTGAAAATTTTTTTTTTTTTGAATTTTGAAAATATTCTATTTTTGATAATTTTGGACGAAAATTGCTGGCTAACGAACTCGACCTGTATTTTGGTACCAAAAAAAAGTATACCAAAGTTGAAGTTGATACGACAATTTTTACTCAAGTTATCCGATTTCAAAATTTTGATACAGACAGACAGACAGACAGACAGACAGACAGACAGACATCTTCGTAAAACCCATTTTTTTGGAATCAGGAGGTCTCAAAACGTCGAGAAATGTATGTTTTAGCAAAAGTTCAAAATCGCACAAATTGAAGACTTTCTCATTTAGGATGAGAATGTAAAAATGAATTTATTCAAAATTTCCAAAAATTTTTAGAAAAGTCAATATTTTTTGATGCAGTTTTATTAGTTGTGATCAATGGAAGTAAACAGGAAGAAAAAACCGGAAGTTTTTTCATTTTTTTTAAAAATAATAGAGTTTTTGTATAGGATTTATCCACTTTCAGTACCCCTTTTTGCACATGTAAACTTAAAAAATGCATAGCTTTGTGGGGTTGCATTATATCGGAAACTTTTATAAACAAAATTTGCTCGATTTTACTTGTAGTTTAAGAAAAAAATTAGAGAAAATTTTTTTTTGAAAATTTTTTTTTTTTTGAATTTTGAAAATATTCTATTTTTGATAATTTTGGACGAAAATTGCTGGCTAACGAACTCGACCTGTATTTTGGTACCAAAAAAAAGTATACCAAAGTTGAAGTTGATACGACAATTTTTACTCAAGTTATCCGATTTCAAAATTTTGATACAGACAGACAGACAGACAGACAGACAGACAGACAGACAGACAGACATCTTCGTAAAACCCATTTTTTTGGAATCAGGAGGTCTCAAAACGTCGAGAAATGTATGTTTTAGCAAAAGTTCAAAATCGCACAAATTGAAGACTTTCTCATTTAGGATGAGAATGTAAAAATGAATTTATTCAAAATTTCCAAAAATTTTTAGAAAAGTCAATATTTTTTGATGCAGTTTTATTAGTTGTGATCAATGGAAGTAAACAGGAAGAAAAAACCGGAAGTTTTTTCATTTTTTTTAAAAATAATAGAGTTTTTGAATAGGATTTATCCACTTTCAGTACCCCTTTTTGCACATGTAAAATTAAAAAATTCATAGCTTTGTGGGGTTGCATTATATCGGAAACTTTTATAAACAAAATTTGTTCGATTTTACTTGTAGTTTAAGAAAAAAATTAGAGAAAATTTTTTTTTGAAAATTTTTTTTTTTTTGAATTTTGAAAATATTCTATTTTTG
The DNA here is from genome assembly GCA_037103525.1 of Ganaspis brasiliensis. Taxonomy (NCBI): domain Eukaryota; kingdom Metazoa; phylum Arthropoda; class Insecta; order Hymenoptera; family Figitidae; genus Ganaspis; species Ganaspis brasiliensis. The sequence continues at coordinate 71,037 of JAZKLR010000068.1, read as the reverse complement.
ATAATTTTGGACGAAAATTGCTGGCTAACGAACTCGACCTGTATTTTGGTACCAAAAAAAAGTATACCAAAGTTGAAGTTGATACGACAATTTTTACTCAAGTTATCCGATTTCAAAATTTTGATACAGACAGACAGACAGACAGACAGACAGACAGACATCTTCGTAAAACCCATTTTTTTGGAATCAGGAGGTCTCAAAACGTCGAGAAATGTATGTTTTAGCAAAAGTTCAAAATCGCACAAATTGAAGACTTTCTCATTTAGGATGAGAATGTAAAAATGAATTTATTCAAAATTTCCAAAAATTTTTAGAAAAGTCAATATTTTTTGATGCAGTTTTATTAGTTGTGATCAATGGAAGTAAACAGGAAGAAAAAACCGGAAGTTTTTTCATTTTTTTTAAAAATAATAGAGTTTTTGAATAGGATTTATCCACTTTCAGTACCCCTTTTTGCACATGTAAAATTAAAAAATTCATAGCTTTGTGGGGTTGCATTATATCGGAAACTTTTATAAACAAAATTTGTTCGATTTTACTTGTAGTTTAAGAAAAAAATTAGAGAAAATTTTTTTTTGAAAATTTTTTTTTTTTTGAATTTTGAAAATATTCTATTTTTGATAATTTTGGACGAAAATTGCTGGCTAACGAACTCGACCTGTATTTTGGTACCAAAAAAAAGTATACCAAAGTTGAAGTTGATACGACAATTTTTACTCAAGTTATCCGATTTCAAAATTTTGATACAGACAGACAGACAGACAGACAGACAGACAGACAGACATCTTCGTAAAACCCATTTTTTTGGAATCAGGAGGTCTCAAAACGTCGAGAAATGTATGTTTTAGCAAAAGTTCAAAATCGCACAAATTGAAGACTTTCTCATTTAGGATGAGAATGTAAAAATGAATTTATTCAAAATTTCCAAAAATTTTTAGAAAAGTCAATATTTTTTGATGCAGTTTTATTAGTTGTGATCAATGGAAGTAAACAGGAAGAAAAAACCGGAAGTTTTTTCATTTTTTTTAAAAATAATAGAGTTTTTGTATAGGATTTATCCACTTTCAGTACCCCTTTTTGCACATGTAAACTTAAAAAATTCATAGCTTTGTGAGGTTGCATTATATCGGAAACTTTTATAAACAAAATTTGTTCGATTTTACTTGTAGTTTAAGAAAAAAATTAGAGAAAATTTTTTTTTGAAAATTTTTTTTTTTTTGAATTTTGAAAATATTCTATTTTTGATAATTTTGGACGAAAATTGCTGGCTAACGAACTCGACCTGTATTTTGGTACCAAAAAAAAGTATACCAAAGTTGAAGTTGATACGACAATTTTTACTCAAGTTATCCGATTTCAAAATTTTGATACAGACAGACAGACAGACAGACAGACAGACAGACATCTTCGTAAAACCCATTTTTTTGGAATCAGGAGGTCTCAAAACGTCAAGAAATGTATGTTTTAGCAAAAGTTCAAAATCGCACAAATTGAAGACTTTCTCATTTAGGATGAGAATGTAAAAATGAATTTATTCAAAATTTCCAAAAATTTTTAGAAAAGTCAATATTTTTTGATGCAGTTTTATTAGTTGTGATCAATGGAAGTAAACAGGAAGAAAAAACCGGAAGTTTTTTCATTTTTTTTAAAAATAATAGAGTTTTTGTATAGGATTTATCCACTTTCAGTACCCCTTTTTGCACATGTAAACTTAAAAAATTCATAGCTTTGTGGGGTTGCATTATATCGGAAACTTTTATAAACAAAATTTGTTCGATTTTACTTGTAGTTTAAGAAAAAAATTAGAGAAAATTTTTTTTTGAAAATTTTTTTTTTTTTGAATTTTGAAAATATTCTATTTTTGATAATTTTGGACGAAAATTGCTGGCTAACGAACTCGACCTGTATTTTGGTACCAAAAAAAAGTATACCAAAGTTGAAGTTGATACGACAATTTTTACTCAAGTTATCCGATTTCAAAATTTTGATACAGACAGACAGACAGACAGACAGACATCTTCGTAAAACCCATTTTTTTGGAATCAGGAGGTCTCAAAACGTCGAGAAATGTATGTTTTAGCAAAAGTTCTAAATCGCACAAATTGAAGACTTTCTCATTTAGGATGAGAATGTAAAAATGAATTTATTCAAAATTTCCAAAAATTTTTAGAAAAGTCAATATTTTTTGATGCAGTTTTATTAGTTGTGATCAATGGAAGTAAACAGGAAGAAAAAACCGGAAGTTTTTTCATTTTTTTTAAAAATAATAGAGTTTTTGAATAGGATTTATCCACTTTCAGTACCCCTTTTTGCACATGTAAAATTAAAAAATTCATAGCTTTGTGGGGTTGCATTATATCGGAAACTTTTATAAACAAAATTTGTTCGATTTTACTTGTAGTTTAAGAAAAAAATTAGAGAAAATTTTTTTTTGAAAATTTTTTTTTTTTTGAATTTTGAAAATATTCTATTTTTGATAATTTTGGACGAAAATTGCTGGCTAACGAACTCGACCTGTATTTTGGTACCAAAAAAAAGTATACCAAAGTTGAAGTTGATACGACAATTTTTACTCAAGTTATCCGATTTCAAAATTTTGATACAGACAGACAGACAGACAGACAGACAGACAGACAGACATCTTCGTAAAACCCATTTTTTTGGAATCAGGAGGTCTCAAAACGTCGAGAAATGTATGTTTTAGCAAAAGTTCAAAATCGCACAAATTGAAGACTTTCTCATTTAGGATGAGAATGTAAAAATGAATTTATTCAAAATTTCCAAAAATTTTTAGAAAAGTCAATATTTTTTGATGCAGTTTTATTAGTTGTGATCAATGGAAGTAAACAGGAAGAAAAAACCGGAAGTTTTTTCATTTTTTTTAAAAATAATAGAGTTTTTGTATAGGATTTATCCACTTTCAGTACCCCTTTTTGCACATGTAAACTTAAAAAATTCATAGCTTTGTGAGGTTGCATTATATCGGAAACTTTTATAAACAAAATTTGTTCGATTTTACTTGTAGTTTAAGAAAAAAATTAGAGAAAATTTTTTTTTGAAAATTTTTTTTTTTTTGAATTTTGAAAATATTCTATTTTTGATAATTTTGGACGAAAATTGCTGGCTAACGAACTCGACCTGTATTTTGGTACCAAAAAAAAGTATACCAAAGTTGAAGTTGATACGACAATTTTTACTCAAGTTATCCGATTTCAAAATTTTGATACAGACAGACAGACAGACAGACAGACAGACAGACATCTTCGTAAAACCCATTTTTTTGGAATCAGGAGGTCTCAAAACGTCAAGAAATGTATGTTTTAGCAAAAGTTCAAAATCGCACAAATTGAAGACTTTCTCATTTAGGATGAGAATGTAAAAATGAATTTATTCAAAATTTCCAAAAATTTTTAGAAAAGTCAATATTTTTTGATGCAGTTTTATTAGTTGTGATCAATGGAAGTAAACAGGAAGAAAAAACCGGAAGTTTTTTCATTTTTTTTAAAAATAATAGAGTTTTTGTATAGGATTTATCCACTTTCAGTACCCCTTTTTGCACATGTAAACTTAAAAAATTCATAGCTTTGTGGGGTTGCATTATATAGGAAACTTTTATAAACAAAATTTGTTCGATTTTACTTGTAGTTTAAGAAAAAAATTAGAGAAAATTTTTTTTTGAAAATTTTTTTTTTTTTGAATTTTGAAAATATTCTATTTTTGATAATTTTGGACGAAAATTGCTGGCTAACGAACTCGACCTGTATTTTGGTACCAAAAAAAAGTATACCAAAGTTGAAGTTGATACGACAATTTTTACTCAAGTTATCCGATTTCAAAATTTTGATACAGACAGACAGACAGACAGACAGACAGACATCTTCGTAAAACCCATTTTTTTGGAATCAGGAGGTCTCAAAACGTCGAGAAATGTATGTTTTAGCAAAAGTTCAAAATCGCACAAATTGAAGACTTTCTCATTTAGGATGAGAATGTAAAAATGAATTTATTCAAAATTTCCAAAAATTTTTAGAAAAGTCAATATTTTTTGATGCAGTTTTATTAGTTGTGATCAATGGAAGTAAACAGGAAGAAAAAACCGGAAGTTTTTTCATTTTTTTTAAAAATAATAGAGTTTTTGTATAGGATTTATCCACTTTCAGTACCCCTTTTTGCACATGTAAACTTAAAAAATTCATAGCTTTGTGGGGTTGCATTATATCGGAAACTTTTATAAACAAAATTTGTTCGATTTTACTTGTAGTTTAAGAAAAAAATTAGAGAAAATTTTTTTTTTTAAATTTTTTTTTTTTTGAATTTTGAAAATATTCTATTTTTGATAATTTTGGACGAAAATTGCTGGCTAACGAACTCGACCTGTATTTTGGTACCAAAAAAAAGTATACCAAAGTTAAAGTTGATACGACAATTTTTACTCAAGTTATCCGATTTCAAAATTTTGATACAGACAGACAGACAGACAGACAGACAGACATCTTCGTAAAACCCATTTTTTTGGAATCAGGAGGTCTCAAAACGTCGAGAAATGTATGTTTTAGCAAAAGTTCTAAATCGCACAAATTGAAGACTTTCTCATTTAGGATGAGAATGTAAAAATGAATTTATTCAAAATTTCCAAAAATTTTTAGAAAAGTCAATATTTTTTGATGCAGTTATATTAGTTGTGATCAATGGAAGTAAACAGGAAGAAAAAACCGGAAGTTTTTTCATTTTTTTTAAAAATAATAGAGTTTTTGTATAGGATTTATCCACTTTCAGTACCCCTTTTTGCACATGTAAACTTAAAAAATTCATAGCTTTGTGGGGTTGCATTATATCGGAAACTTTTATAAACAAAATTTGTTCGATTTTACTTGTAGTTTAAGAAAAATATTAGAGAAAATTTTTTTTTTTAAATTTTTTTTTTTTTGAATTTTGAAAATATTCTATTTTTGATAATTTTGGACGAAAATTGCTTGCTAACGAACTCGACCTGTATTTTGGTACCAAAAAAAAGTATACCAAAGTTGAAGTTGATACGACAATTTTTACTCAAGTTATCCGATTTCAAAATTTTGATACAGACAGACAGACAGACAGACAGACAGACAGACAGACAGACATCTTCGTAAAACCCATTTTTTTGGAATCAGGAGGTCTCAAAACGTCGAGAAATGTATGTTTTAGCAAAAGTTCAAAATCGCACAAATTGAAGACTTTCTCATTTAGGATGAGAATGTAAAAATGAATTTATTCAAAATTTCCAAAAATTTTTAGAAAAGTCAATATTTTTTGATGCAGTTTTATTAGTTGTGATCAATGGAAGTAAACAGGAAGAAAAAACCGGAAGTTTTTTCATTTTTTTTAAAAATAATAGAGTTTTTGAATAGGATTTATCCACTTTCAGTACCCCTTCTTGCACATGTAAAATTAAAAAATTCATAGCTTTGTGGGGTTGCATTATATCGGAAACTTTTATAAACAAAATTTGTTCGATTTTACTTGTAGTTTAAGAAAAAAATTAGAGAAAATTTTTTTTTGAAAATTTTTTTTTTTTTGAATTTTGAAAATATTCTATTTTTGATAATTTTGGACGAAAATTGCTGGCTAACGAACTCGACCTGTATTTTGGTACCAAAAAAAAGTATACCAAAGTTGAAGTTGATACGACAATTTTTACTCAAGTTATCCGATTTCAAAATTTTGATACAGACAGACAGACAGACAGACAGACAGACAGACAGACAGACATCTTCGTAAAACCCATTTTTTTGGAATCAGGAGGTCTCAAAACGTCGAGAAATGTATGTTTTAGCAAAAGTTCAAAATCGCACAAATTGAAGACTTTCTCATTTAGGATGAGAATGTAAAAATGAATTTATTCAAAATTTCCAAAAATTTTTAGAAAAGTCAATATTTTTTGATGCAGTTTTATTAGTTGTGATCAATGGAAGTAAACAGGAAGAAAAAACCGGAAGTTTTTTCATTTTTTTTAAAAATAATAGAGTTTTTGTATAGGATTTATCCACTTTCAGTACCCCTTTTTGCACATGTAAACTTAAAAAATTCATAGCTTTGTGGGGTTGCATTATATCGGAAACTTTTATAAACAAAATTTGTTCGATTTTACTTGTAGTTTAAGAAAAAAATTAGAGAAAATTTTTTTTTTTAAATTTTTTTTTTTTTTGAATTTTGAAAATATTCTATTTTTGATAATTTTGGACGAAAATTGCTGGCTAACGAACTCGACCTGTATTTTGGTACCAAAAAAAAGTATACCAAAGTTGAAGTTGATACGACAATTTTTACTCAAGTTATCCGATTTCAAAATTTTGATACAGACAGACAGACAGACAGACAGACAGACAGACAGACAGACAGACATCTTCGTAAAACCCATTTTTTTGGAATCAGGAGGTCTCAAAACGTCGAGAAATGTATGTTTTAGCAAAAGTTCAAAATCGCACAAATTGAAGACTTTCTCATTTAGGATGAGAATGTAAAAATGAATTTATTCAAAATTTCCAAAAATTTTTAGAAAAGTCAATATTTTTTGATGCAGTTATATTAGTTGTGATCAATGGAAGTAAACAGGAAGAAAAAACCGGAAGTTTTTTCATTTTTTTTTAAAAATAATAGAGTTTTTGTATAGGATTTATCCACTTTCAGTACCCCTTTTTGCACATGTAAACTTAAAAAATTCATAGCTTTGTGGGGTTGCATTATATCGGAAACTTTTATAAACAAAATTTGTTCGATTTTACTTGTAGTTTAAGAAAAAAATTAGAGAAAATTTTTTTTTGAAAATTTTTTTTTTTTTGAATTTTGAAAATATTCTATTTTTGATAATTTTGGACGAAAATTGCTGGCTAACGAACTCGACCTGTATTTTGGTACCAAAAAAAAGTATACCAAAGTTGAAGTTGATACGACAATTTTTACTCAAGTTATCCGATTTCAAAATTTTGATACAGACAGACAGACAGACAGACATCTTCGTAAAACCCATTTTTTTGGAATCAGGAGGTCTCAAAACGTCGAGAAATGTATGTTTTAGCAAAAGTTCAAAATCGCACAAATTGAAGACTTTCTCATTTAGGATGAGAATGTAAAAATGAATTTATTCAAAATTTCCAAAAATTTTTAGAAAAGTCAATATTTTTTGATGCAGTTTTATTAGTTGTGGTCAATGGAAGTAAACAGGAAGAAAAAACCGGAAGTTTTTTCATTTTTTTTAAAAATAATAGAGTTTTTGTATAGGATTTATCCACTTTCAGTACCCCTTTTTGCACATGTAAACTTAAAAAATTCATAGCTTTGTGGGGTTGCATTATATCGGAAACTTTTATAAACAAAATTTGTTCGATTTTACTTGTAGTTTAAGAAAAAAATTAGAGAAAATTTTTTTTTGAAAATTTTTTTTTTTTTGAATTTTGAAAATATTCTATTTTTGATAATTTTGGACGAAAATTGCTGGCTAACGAACTCGACCTGTATTTTGGTACCAAAAAAAAGTATACCAAAGTTGAAGTTGATACGACAATTTTTACTCAAGTTATCCGATTTCAAAATTTTGATACAGACAGACAGACAGACAGACAGACAGACAGACAGACAGACATCTTCGTAAAACCCATTTTTTTGGAATCAGGAGGTCTCAAAACGTCAAGAAATGTATGTTTTAGCAAAAGTTCAAAATCGCACAAATTGAAGACTTTCTCATTTAGGATGAGAATGTAAAAATGAATTTATTCAAAATTTCCAAAAATTTTTAGAAAAGTCAATATTTTTTGATGCAGTTTTATTAGTTGTGATCAATGGAAGTAAACAGGAAGAAAAAACCGGAAGTTTTTTCATTTTTTTTAAAAATAATAGAGTTTTTGTATAGGATTTATCCACTTTCAGTACCCCTTTTTGCACATGTAAACTTAAAAAATTCATAGCTTTGTGGGGTTGCATTATATCGGAAACTTTTATAAACAAAATTTGTTCGATTTTACTTGTAGTTTAAGAAAAAAATTAGAGAAAATTTTTTTTTGAAAATTTTTTTTTTTTGAATTTTGAAAATATTCTATTTTTGATAATTTTGGACGAAAATTGCTGGCTAACGAACTCGACCTGTATTTTGGTACCAAAAAAAAGTATACCAAAGTTGAAGTTGATACGACAATTTTTACTCAAGTTATCCGATTTCAAAATTTTGATACAGACAGACAGACAGACAGACAGACAGACAGACAGACAGACAGACATCTTCGTAAAACCCATTTTTTTGGAATCAGGAGGTCTCAAAACGTCGAGAAATGTATGTTTTAGCAAAAGTTCAAAATCGCACAAATTGAAGACTTTCTCATTTAGGATGAGAATGTAAAAATGAATTTATTCAAAATTTCCAAAAATTTTTAGAAAAGTCAATATTTTTTGATGCAGTTTTATTAGTTGTGATCAATGGAAGTAAACAGGAAGAAAAAACCCGGAAGTTTTTTCATTTTTTTTAAAAATAATAGAGTTTTTGTATAGGATTTATCCACTTTCAGTACCCCTTTTTGCACATGTAAACTTAAAAAATTCATAGCTTTGTGGGGTTGCATTATATCGGAAACTTTTATAAACAAAATTTGTTCGATTTTACTTGTAGTTTCAGAAAAAAATTAGAGAAAATTTTTTTTTGAAAATTTTTTTTTTTTTGAATTTTGAAAATATTCTATTTTTGATAATTTTGGACGAAAATTGCTGGCTAACGAACTCGACCTGTATTTTGGTACCAAAAAAAAGTATACCAAAGTTGAAGTTGATACGACAATTTTTACTCAAGTTATCCGATTTCAAAATTTTGATACAGACAGACAGACAGACAGACAGACAGACAGACAGACAGACAGACATCTTCGTAAAACCCATTTTTTTGGAATCAGGAGGTCTCAAAACGTCGAGAAATGTATGTTTTAGCAAAAGTTCAAAATCGCACAAATTGAAGACTTTCTCATTTAGGATGAGAATGTAAAAATGAATTTATTCAAAATTTCCAAAAATTTTTAGAAAAGTCAATATTTTTTGATGCAGTTTTATTAGTTGTGATCAATGGAAGTAAACAGGAAGAAAAAACCGGAAGTTTTTTCATTTTTTTTAAAAATAATAGAGTTTTTGTATAGGATTTATCCACTTTCAGTACCCCTTTTTGCACATGTAAACTTAAAAAATTCATAGCTTTGTGGGGTTGCATTATATCGGAAACTTTTATAAACAAAATTTGTTCGATTTTACTTGTAGTTTAAGAAAAAAATTAGAGAAAATTTTTTTTTGAAAATTTTTTTTTTTTTTTTTTTTGAAAATATTCTATTTTTGATAATTTTGGACGAAAATTGCTGGCTAACGAACTTGACCTGTATTTTGGTACCAAAAAAAAGTATACCAAAGTTGAAGTTGATACGACAATTTTTACTCAAGTTATCCGATTTCAAAATTTTGATACAGACAGACAGACAGACAGACAGACAGACAGACAGACAGACATCTTCGTAAAACCCATTTTTTTGGAATCAGGAGGTCTCAAAACGTCGAGAAATGTATGTTTTAGCAAAAGTTCAAAATCGCACAAATTGAAGACTTTCTCATTTAGGATGAGAATGTAAAAATGAATTTATTCAAAATTTCCAAAAATTTTTAGAAAAGTCAATATTTTTTGATGCAGTTTTATTAGTTGTGATCAATGGAAGTAAACAGGAAGAAAAAACCGGAAGTTTTTTCATTTTTTTAAAAAATAATAGAGTTTTTGTATAGGATTTATCCACTTTCAGTACCCCTTTTTGCACATGTAAACTTAAAAAATTCATAGCTTTGTGGGGTTGCATTATATCGGAAACTTTTATAAACAAAATTTGTTCGATTTTACTTGTAGTTTAAGAAAAAAATTAGAGAAAATTTTTTTTTGAAAATTTTTTTTTTTTTGAATTTTGAAAATATTCCATTTTTGATAATTTTGGACGAAAATTGCTGGCTAACGAACTCGACCTGTATTTTGGTACCAAAAAAAAGTATACCAAAGTTGAAGTTGATACGACAATTTTTACTCAAGTTATCCGATTTCAAAATTTTGATACAGACAGACAGACAGACAGACAGACAGACAGACAGACAGACATCTTCGTAAAACCCATTTTTTTGGAATCAGGAGGTCTCAAAACGTCGAGAAATGTATGTTTTAGCAAAAGTTCAAAATCGCACAAATTGAAGACTTTCTCATTTAGGATGAGAATGTAAAAATGAATTTATTCAAAATTTCCAAAAATTTTTAGAAAAGTCAATATTTTTTGATGCAGTTTTATTAGTTGTGATCAATGGAAGTAAACAGGAAGAAAAAACCCGGAAGTTTTTTCATTTTTTTTAAAAATAATAGAGTTTTTGTATAGGATTTATCCACTTTCAGTACCCCTTTTTGCACATGTAAACTTAAAAAATTCATAGCTTTGTGGGGTTGCATTATATCGGAAACTTTTATAAACAAAATTTGTTCGATTTTACTTGTAGTTTAAGAAAAAAATTAGAGAAAATTTTTTTTTGAAAATTTTTTTTTTTTTGAATTTTGAAAATATTCTATTTTTGATAATTTTGGACGAAAATTGCTGGCTAACGAACTCGACCTGTATTTTGGTACCAAAAAAAAGTATACCAAAGTTGAAGTTGATACGACAATTTTTACTCAAGTTATCCGATTTCAAAATTTTGATACAGACAGACAGACAGACAGACAGACAGACAGACAGACAGACAGACATCTTCGTAAAACCCATTTTTTTGGAATCAGGAGGTCTCAAAACGTCGAGAAATGTATGTTTTAGCAAAAGTTCAAAATCGCACAAATTGAAGACTTTCTCATTTAGGATGAGAATGTAAAAATGAATTTATTCAAAATTTCCAAAAATTTTTAGAAAAGTCAATATTTTTTGATGCAGTTTTATTAGTTGTGATCAATGGAAGTAAACAGGAAGAAAAAACCGGAAGTTTTTTCATTTTTTTTAAAAATAATAGAGTTTTTGTATAGGATTTATCCACTTTCAGTACCCCTTTTTGCACATGTAAACTTAAAAAATTCATAGCTTTGTGGGGTTGCATTATATCGGAAACTTTTATAAACAAAATTTGTTCGATTTTACTTGTAGTTTAAGAAAAAAATTAGAGAAAATTTTTTTTTGAAAATTTTTTTTTTTTTTTTTTTGAAAATATTCTATTTTTGATAATTTTGGACGAAAATTGCTGGCTAACGAACTTGACCTGTATTTTGGTACCAAAAAAAAGTATACCAAAGTTGAAGTTGATACGACAATTTTTACTCAAGTTATCCGATTTCAAAATTTTGATACAGACAGACAGACAGACAGACAGACAGACATCTTCGTAAAACCCATTTTTTTGGAATCAGGAGGTCTCAAAACGTCGAGAAATGTATGTTTTAGCAAAAGTTCAAAATCGCACAAATTGAAGACTTTCTCATTTAGGATGAGAATGTAAAAATGAATTTATTCAAAATTTCCAAAAATTTTTAGAAAAGTCAATATTTTTTGATGCAGTTTTATTAGTTGTGATCAATGGAAGTAAACAGGAAGAAAAAACCGGAAGTTTTTTCATTTTTTTTAAAAATAATAGAGTTTTTGTATAGGATTTATCCACTTTCAGTACCCCTTTTTGCACATGTAAACTTAAAAAATTCATAGCTTTGTGGGGTTGCATTATATCGGAAACTTTTATAAACAAAATTTGTTCGATTTTACTTGTAGTTTAAGAAAAAAATTAGAGAAAATTTTTTTTTGAAAATTTTTTTTTTTTTGAATTTTGAAAATATTCTATTTTTGATAATTTTGGACGAAAATTGCTGGCTAACGAACTCGACCTGTATTTTGGTACCAAAAAAAAGTATACCAAAGTTCAAGTTGATACGACAATTTTTACTCAAGTTATCCGATTTCAAAATTTTGATACAGACAGACAGACAGACAGACAGACAGACAGACAGACAGACATCTTCGTAAAACCCATTTTTTTGGAATCAGGAGGTCTCAAAACGTCGAGAAATGTATGTTTTAGCAAAAGTTCAAAATCGCACAAATTGAAGACTTTCTCATTTAGGATGAGAATGTAAAAATGAATTTATTCAAAATTTCCAAAAATTTTTAGAAAAGTCAATATTTTTTGATGCAGTTTTATTAGTTGTGATCAATGGAAGTAAACAGGAAGAAAAAACCGGAAGTTTTTTCATTTTTTTTAAAAATAATAGAGTTTTTGTATAGGATTTATCCACTTTCAGTACCCCTTTTTGCACATGTAAACTTAAAAAATTCATAGCTTTGTGGGGTTGCATTATATCGGAAACTTTTATAAACAAAATTTGTTCGATTTTACTTGTAGTTTAAGAAAAAAATTAGAGAAAATTTTTTTTTGAAAATTTTTTTTTTTTTGAATTTTGAAAATATTCTATTTTTGATAATTTTGGACGAAAATTGCTGGCTAACGAACTCGACCTGTATTTTGGTACCAAAAAAAAGTATACCAAAGTTGAAGTTGATACGACAATTTTTACTCAAGTTATCCGATTTCAAAATTTTGATACAGACAGACAGACAGACAGACAGACAGACAGACATCTTCGTAAAACCCATTTTTTTGGAATCAGGAGGTCTCAAAACGTCGAGAAATGTATGTTTTAGCAAAAGTTCAAAATCGCACAAATTGAAGACTTTCTCATTTAGGATGAGAATGTAAAAATGAATTTATTCAAAATTTCCAAAAATTTTTAGAAAAGTCAATATTTTTTGATGCAGTTTTATTAGTTGTGATCAATGGAAGTAAACAGGAAGAAAAAACCGGAAGTTTTTTCATTTTTTTTAAAAATAATAGAGTTTTTGTATAGGATTTATCCACTTTCAGTACCACTTTTTGCACATGTAAACTTAAAAAATTCATAGCTTTGTGGGGTTGCATTATATCGGAAACTTTTATAAACAAAATTTGTTCGATTTTACTTGTAGTTTTAGAAAAAAATTAGAGAAAATTTTTTTTTGAAAATTTTTTTTTTTTTGAATTTTGAAAATATTCTATTTTTGATAATTTTGGACGAAAATTGCTGGCTAACGAACTCGACCTGTATTTTGGTACCAAAAAAAAGTATACCAAAGTTGAAGTTGATACGACAATTTTTACTCAAGTTATCCGATTTCAAAATTTTGATACAGACAGACAGACAGACAGACAGACAGACAGACAGACATCTTCGTAAAACCCATTTTTTTGGAATCAGGAGGTCTCAAAACGTCGAGAAATGTATGTTTTAGCAAAAGTTCAAAATCGCACAAATTGAAGACTTTCTCATTTAGGATGAGATTGTAAAAATGAATTTATTCAAAATTTCCAAAAATTTTTAGAAAAGTCAATATTTTTTGATGCAGTTTTATTAGTTGTGATCAATGGAAGTAAACAGGAAGAAAAAACCGGAAGTTTTTTCATTTTTTTTAAAAATAATAGAGTTTTTGTATAGGATTTATCCACTTTCAGTACCCCTTTTTGCACATGTAAACTTAAAAAATTCATAGCTTTGTGGGGTTGCATTATATCGGAAACTTTTATAAACAAAATTTGTTCGATTTTACTTGTAGTTTAAGAAAAAAATTAGAGAAAATTTTTTTTTGAAAATTTTTTTTTTTTTGAATTTTGAAAATATTCTATTTTTGATAATTTTGGACGAAAATTGCTGGCTAACGAACTCGACCTGTATTTTGGTACCAAAAAAAAGTATACCAAAGTTGAAGTTGATACGACAATTTTTACTCAAGTTATCCGATTTCAAAATTTTGATACAGACAGACAGACAGACAGACAGACATCTTCGTAAAACCCATTTTTTTGGAATCAGGAGGTCTCAAAACGTCGAGAAATGTATGTTTTAGCAAAAGTTCAAAATCGCACAAATTGAAGACTTTCTCATTTAGGATGAGAATGTAAAAATGAATTTATTCAAAATTTCCAAAAATTTTTAGAAAAGTCAATATTTTTTGATGCAGTTTTATTAGTTGTGATCAATGGAAGTAAACAGGAAGAAAAAACCCGGAAGTTTTTTCATTTTTTTTAAAAATAATAGAGTTTTTGTATAGGATTTATCCACTTTCAGTACCCCTTTTTGCACATGTAAACTTAAAAAATTCATAGCTTTGTGGGGTTGCATTATATCGGAAACTTTTATAAACAAAATTTGTTCGATTTTACTTGTAGTTTAAGAAAAAAATTAGAGAAAATTTTTTTTTGAAAATTTTTTTTTTTTTGAATTTTGAAAATATTCTATTTTTGATAATTTTGGACGAAAATTGCTGGCTAACGAACTCGACCTGTATTTTGGTACCAAAAAAAAGTATACCAAAGTTGAAGTTGATACGACAATTTTTACTCAAGTTATCCGATTTCAAAATTTTGATACAGACAGACAGACAGACAGACAGACAGACAGACAGACAGACAGACAGACATCTTCGTAAAACCCATTTTTTTGGAATCAGGAGGTCTCAAAACGTCGAGAAATGTATGTTTTAGCAAAAGTTCAAAATCGCACAAATTGAAGACTTTCTCATTTAGGATGAGAATGTAAAAATGAATTTATTCAAAATTTCCAAAAATTTTTAGAAAAGTTAATATTTTTTGATGCAGTTTTATTAGTTGTGATCAATGGAAGTAAACAGGAAGAAAAAACCGGAAGTTTTTTCATTTTTTTTAAAAATAATAGAGTTTTTGTATAGGATTTATCCACTTTCAGTACCCCTTTTTGCACATGTAAACTTAAAAAATTCATAGCTTTGTGGGGTTGCATTATATCGGAAACTTTTATAAACAAAATTTGTTCGACTTTACTTGTAGTTTAAGAAAAAAATTAGAGAAAATTTTTTTTTGAAAATTTTTTTTTTTTTGAATTTTGAAAATATTCTATTTTTGATAATTTTGGACGAAAATTGCTGGCTAACGAACTCGACCTGTATTTTGGTACCAAAAAAAAGTATACCAAAGTTGAAGTTGATACGACAATTTTTACTCAAGTTATCCGATTTCAAAATTTTGATACAGACAGACAGACAGACAGACAGACAGACAGACAGACATCTTCGTAAAACCCATTTTTTTGGAATCAGGAGGTCTCAAAACGTCGAGAAATGTATGTTTTAGCAAAAGTTCAAAATCGCACAAATTGAAGACTTTCTCATTTAGGATGAGATTGTAAAAATGAATTTATTCAAAATTTCCAAAAATTTTTAGAAAAGTCAATATTTTTTGATGCAGTTTTATTAGTTGTGATCAATGGAAGTAAACAGGAAGAAAAAACCGGAAGTTTTTTCATTTTTTTTAAAAATAATAGAGTTTTTGTATAGGATTTATCCACTTTCAGTACCCCTTTTTGCACATGTAAACTTAAAAAAT
This sequence comes from Ganaspis brasiliensis, assembly GCA_037103525.1. Lineage (NCBI taxonomy): Eukaryota > Metazoa > Arthropoda > Insecta > Hymenoptera > Figitidae > Ganaspis > Ganaspis brasiliensis. Next base: position 55,590 of record JAZKLR010000068.1, on the reverse strand, counting down.
TCATAGCTTTGTGGGGTTGCATTATATCGGAAACTTTTATAAACAAAATTTGTTCGATTTTACTTGTAGTTTAAGAAAAAAATTAAAGAAAATTTTTTTTTGAAAATTTTTTTTTTTTTGAATTTTGAAAATATTCTATTTTTGATAATTTTGGACGAAAATTGCTGGCTAACGAACTCGACCTGTATTTTGGTACCAAAAAAAAGTATACCAAAGTTGAAGTTGATACGACAATTTTTACTCAAGTTATCCGATTTCAAAATTTTGATACAGACAGACAGACAGACAGACAGACAGACAGACAGACAGACAGACATCTTCGTAAAACCCATTTTTTTGGAATCAGGAGGTCTCAAAACGTCGAGAAATGTATGTTTTAGCAAAAGTTCAAAATCGCACAAATTGAAGACTTTCTCATTTAGGATGAGAATGTAAAAATGAATTTATTCAAAATTTCCAAAAATTTTTAGAAAAGTCAATATTTTTTGATGCAGTTTTATTAGTTGTGATCAATGGAAGTAAACAGGAAGAAAAAACCGGAAGTTTTTTCATTTTTTTTAAAAATAATAGAGTTTTTGTATAGGATTTATCCACTTTCAGTACCCCTTTTTGCACATGTAAACTTAAAAAATTCATAGCTTTGTGGGGTTGCATTATATCGGAAACTTTTATAAACAAAATTTGTTCGATTTTACTTGTAGTTTAAGAAAAAAATTAGAGAAAATTTTTTTTTGAAAATTTTTTTTTTTTTGAATTTTTAAAATATTCTATTTTTGATAATTTTGGACGAAAATTGCTGGCTAACGAACTCGACCTGTATTTTGGTACCAAAAAAAAGTATACCAAAGTTGAAGTTGATACGACAATTTTTACTCAAGTTATCCGATTTCAAAATTTTGATACAGACAGACAGACAGACAGACAGACAGACAGACAGACAGACATCTTCGTAAAACCCATTTTTTTGGAATCAGGAGGTCTCAAAACGTCGAGAAATGTATGTTTTAGCAAAAGTTCAAAATCGCACAAATTGAAGACTTTCTCATTTAGGATGAGAATGTAAAAATGAATTTATTCAAAATTTCCAAAAATTTTTAGAAAAGTCAATATTTTTTGATGGAGTTTTATTAGTTGTGATCAATGGAAGTAAACAGGAAGAAAAAACCGGAAGTTTTTTCATTTTTTTTAAAAATAATAGAGTTTTTGTATAGGATTTATCCACTTTCAGTACCACTTTTTGCACATGTAAACTTAAAAAATTCATAGCTTTGTGGGGTTGCATTATATCGGAAACTTTTATAAACAAAATTTGTTCGATTTTACTTGTAGTTTTAGAAAAAAATTAGAGAAAATTTTTTTTTGAAAATTTTTTTTTTTTTGAATTTTGAAAATATTCTATTTTTGATAATTTTGGACGAAAATTGCTGGCTAACGAACTCGACCTGTATTTTGGTACCAAAAAAAAGTATACCAAAGTTGAAGTTGATACGACAATTTTTACTCAAGTTATCCGATTTCAAAATTTTGATACAGACAGACAGACAGACAGACAGACAGACAGACATCTTCGTAAAACCCATTTTTTTGGAATCAGGAGGTCTCAAAACGTCGAGAAATGTATGTTTTAGCAAAAGTTCAAAATCGCACAAATTGAAGACTTTCTCATTTAGGATGAGAATGTAAAAATGAATTTATTCAAAATTTCCAAAAATTTTTAGAAAAGTCAATATTTTTTGATGCAGTTTTATTAGTTGTGATCAATGGAAGTAAACAGGAAGAAAAAACCGGAAGTTTTTTCATTTTTTTTAAAAATAATAGAGTTTTTGTATAGGATTTATCCACTTTCAGTACCCCTTTTTGCACATGTAAACTTAAAAAATTCATAGCTTTGTGGGGTTGCATTATATCGGAAACTTTTATAAACAAAATTTGTTCGATTTTACTTGTAGTTTAAGAAAAAAATTAGAGAAAAATTTTTTTTTGAAAATTTTTTTTTTTTTGAATTTTGAAAATATTCTATTTTTGATAATTTTTGACGAAAATTGCTGGCTAACGAACTCGACCTGTATTTTAATACCAAAAAAAAGTATACCAAAGTTGAAGTTGATACGACAATTTTTACTCAAGTTATCCGATTTCAAAATTTTGATACAGACAGACAGACAGACAGACAGACAGACAGACATCTTCGTAAAACCCATTTTTTTGGAATCAGGAGGTCTCAAAACGTAGAGAAATGTATGTTTTAGCAAAAGTTCAAAATCGCACAAATTGAAGACTTTCTCATTTAGGATGAGAATGTAAAAATGAATTTATTCAAAATTTCCAAAAATTTTTAGAAAAGTCAATATTTTTTGATGCAGTTTTATTAGTTGTGATCAATGGAAGTAAACAGGAAGAAAAAACCGGAAGTTTTTTCATTTTTTTTAAAAATAATAGAGTTTTTGTATAGGATTTATCCACTTTCAGTACCCCTTTTTGCACATGTAAACTTAAAAAATTCATAGCTTTGTGGGGTTGCATTATATCGGAAACTTTTATAAACAAAATTTGTTCGATTTTACTTGTAGTTTAAGAAAAAAATTAGAGAAAATTTTTTTTTGAAAATTTTTTTTTTTTTGAATTTTGAAAATATTCTATTTTTGATAATTTTGGACGAAAATTGCTGGCTAACGAACTCGACCTGTATTTTGGTACCAAAAAAAAGTATACCAAAGTTGAAGTTGATACGACAATTTTTACTCAAGTTATCCGATTTCAAAATTTTGATACAGACAGACAGACAGACAGACAGACAGACAGACAGACAGACATCTTCGTAAAACCCATTTTTTTGGAATCAGGAGGTCTCAAAACGTCGAGAAATGTATGTTTTAGCAAAAGTTCAAAATCGTACAAATTGAAGACTTTCTCATTTAGGATGAGAATGTAAAAATGAATTTATTCAAAATTTCCAAAAATTTATAGAAAAGTCAATATTTTTTGATGCAGTTTTATTAGTTGTGATCAATGGAAGTAAACAGGAAGAAAAAACCGGAAGTTTTTTCATTTTTTTTAAAAATAATAGAGTTTTTGTGTAGGATTTATCCACTTTCAGTACCCCTTTTTGCACATGTAAACTTAAAAAATTCATAGCTTTGTGGGGTTGCATTATATCGGAAACTTTTATAAACAAAATTTGTTCGATTTTACTTGTAGTTTAAGAAAAAAGTTAGAGAAAATTTTTTTTTGAAAATTTTTTTTTTTTTGAATTTTGAAAATATTGTATTTTTGATAATTTTGGACGAAAATTGCTGGCTAACGAACTCGACCTGTATTTTGGTACCAAAAAAAAGTATACCAAAGTTGAAGTTGATACGACAATTTTTACTCAAGTTATCCGATTTCAAAATTTTGATACAGACAGACAGACAGACAGACAGACAGACAGACATCTTCGTAAAACCCATTTTTTTGGAATCAGGAGGTCTCAAAACGTCGAGAAATGTATGTTTTAGCAAAAGTTCAAAATCGCACAAATTGAAGACTTTCTCATTTAGGATGAGAATGTAAAAATGGATTTATTCAAAATTTCCAAAAATTTTTAGAAAAGTCAATATTTTTTGATGCAGTTTTATTAGTTGTGATCAATGGAAGTAAACAGGAAGAAAAAACCGGAAGTTTTTTCATTTTTTTTAAAAATAATAGAGTTTTTGTATAGGATTTATCCACTTTCAGTACCTCTTTTTGCACATGTAAACTTAAAAAATTCATAGCTTTGTGGGGTTGCATTATATCGGAAACTTTCATAAACAAAATTTGTTCGATTTTACTTGTAGTTTAAGAAAAAAATTAGAGAAAATTTTTTTTTGAAAATTTTTTTTTTTTTGAATTTTGAAAATATTCTATTTTTGATAATTTTGGACGAAAATTGCTGGCTAACGAACTCGACCTGTATTTTGGTACCAAAAAAAAGTATACCAAAGTTGAAGTTGATACGACAATTTTAACTCAAGTTATCCGATTTCAAAATTTTGATACAGACAGACAGACAGACAGACAGACAGACAGACAGACATCTTCGTAAAACCCATTTTTTTGGAATCAGGAGGTCTCAAAACGTCGAGAAATGTATGTTTTAGCAAAAGTTCAAAATCGCACAAATTGAAGACTTTCTCATTTAGGATGAGAATGTAAAAATGAATTTATTCAAAATTTCCAAAAATTTTTAGAAAAGTCAATATTTTTTGATGCAGTTTTATTAGTTGTGATCAATGGAAGTAAACAGGAAGAAAAAACCGAAAGTTTTTTCATTTTTTTAAAAATAATAGAGTTTTTGTATAGGATTTATCCACTTTCAGTACCCCTTTTTGCACATGTAAACTTAAAAAATTCATAGCTTTGTGGGGTTGCATTATATCGGAAACTTTTATAAACAAAATTTGTTCGATTTTACTTGTAGTTTAAGAAAAAAATTAGAGAAAATTTTTTTTTTTAAATTTTTTTTATTTTGAATTTTGAAAATATTCTATTTTTGATAATTTTGGACGAAAATTGCTGGCTAACGAACTCGACCTGTATTTTGGTACCAAAAAAAAGTATACTAAAGTTGAAGTTGATACGACAATTTTTACTCAAGTTATCCGATTTCAAAATTTTGATACAGACAGACAGACAGACAGACAGACAGACAGACAGACAGACATCTTCGTAAAACCCATTTTTTTGGAATCAGGAGGTCTCAAAACGTCGAGAAATGTATGTTTTAGCAAAAGTTCAAAATCGCACAAATTGAAGACTTTCACATTTAGGATGAGAATGTAAAAATGAATTTATTCAAAATTTCCAAAAATTTTTAGAAAAGTCAATATTTTTTGATGCAGTTTTATTAGTTGTGATCAATGGAAGTAAACAGGAAGAAAAAACCGGAAGTTTTTTCATTTTTTTAAAAATAATAGAGTTTTTGTATAGGATTTATCCACTTTCAGTACCCCTTTTTGCACATGTACACTTAAAAAATTCATAGCTTTGTGGGGTTGCATTATATCGGAAACTTTTATAAACAAAATTTGTTCGATTTTACTTGTAGTTTAAGAAAAAAATTAGAGAAAATTTTTTTTTTTAAATTTTTTTTATTTTGAATTTTGAAAATATTCTATTTTTGATAATTTTGGACGAAAATTGCTGGCTAACGAACTCGACCTGTATTTTGGTACCAAAAAAAAGTATACTAAAGTTGAAGTTGATACGACAATTTTTACTCAAGTTATCCGATTTCAAAATTTTGATACAGACAGACAGACAGACAGACAGACAGACAGACAGACAGACATCTTCGTAAAACCCATTTTTTTGGAATCAGGAGGTCTCAAAACGTCGAGAAATGTATGTTTTAGCAAAAGTTCAAAATCGCACAAATTGAAGACTTTCTCATTTAGGATGAGAATGTAAAAATGAATTTATTCAAAATTTCCAAAAATTTTTAGAAAAGTCAATATTTTTTGATGCAGTTTTATTAGTTGTGATCAATGGAAGTAAACAGGAAGAAAAAACCGGAAGTTTTTTCATTTTTTTTAAAAATAATAGAGTTTTTGTATAGGATTTATCCACTTTCAGTACCCCTTTTTGCACATGTAAACTTAAAAAATTCATAGCTTTGTGGGGTTGCATTATATCGGAAACTTTTATAAACAAAATTTGTTCGATTTTACTAGTAGTTTAAGAAAAAAATTAGAGAAAATTTTTTTTTGAAATTTTTTTTTTTTTTGAATTTTGAAAATATTCTATTTTTGATAATTTTGGACGAAAATTGCTGGCTAACGAACTCGACCTGTATTTTGGTACCAAAAAAAAGTATACCAAAGTTGAAGTTGATACGACAATTTTTACTCAAGTTATCCGATTTCAAAATTTTGATACAGACAGACAGACAGACAGACAGACAGACAGACAGACAGACATCTTCGTAAAACCCATTTTTTTGGAATCAGGAGGTCTCAAAACGTCGAGAAATGTATGTTTTAGCAAAAGTTCAAAATCGCACAAATTGAAGACTTTCTCATTTAGGATGAGAATGTAAAAATGAATTTATTCAAAATTTCCAAAAATTTTTAGAAAAGTCAATATTTTTTGATGCAGTTTTATTAGTTGTGATCAATGGAAGTAAACAGGAAGAAAAAACCGGAAGTTTTTTCATTTTTTTAAAAATAATAGAGTTTTTGTATAGGATTTATCCACTTTCAGTACCCCTTTTTGCACATGTAAACTTAAAAAATTCATAGCTTTGTGGGGTTGCATTATATCGGAAACTTTTATAAACAAAATTTGTTCGATTTTACTTGTAGTTTAAGAAAAAAATTAGAGAAAATTTTTTTTTTTAAATTTTTTTTATTTTGAATTTTGAAAATATTCTATTTTTGATAATTTTGGACGAAAATTGCTGGCTAACGAACTCGACCTGTATTTTGGTACCAAAAAAAAGTATACTAAAGTTGAAGTTGATACGACAATTTTTACTCAAGTTATCCGATTTCAAAATTTTGATACAGACAGACAGACAGACAGACAGACAGACAGACAGACAGACAGGCATCTTCGTAAAACCCATTTTTTTGGAATCAGGAGGTCTCAAAACGTCGAGAAATGTATGTTTTAGCAAAAGTTCAAAATCGCACAAATTGAAGACTTTCTCATTTAGGATGAGAATGTAAAAATGAATTTATTCAAAATTTCCAAAAATTTTTAGAAAAGTCAATATTTTTTGATGCAGTTTTATTAGTTGTGATCAATGGAAGTAAACAGGAAGAAAAAACCGGAAGTTTTTTCATTTTTTTTAAAAATAATAGAGTTTTTGTATAGGATTTATCCACTTTCAGTACCCCTTTTTGCACATGTAAACTTAAAAAATTCATAGCTTTGTGGGGTTGCATTATATCGGAAACTTTTATAAACAAAATTTGTTCGATTTTACTAGTAGTTTAAGAAAAAAATTAGAGAAAATTTTTTTTTGAAAATTTTTTTTTTTTTTGAATTTTGAAAATATTCTATTTTTGATAATTTTGGACGAAAATTGCTGGCTAACGAACTCGACCTGTATTTTGGTACCAAAAAAAAGTATACCAAAGTTGAAGTTGATACGACAATTTTTACTCAAGTTATCCGATTTCAAAATTTTGATACAGACAGACAGACAGACAGACAGACAGACAGACAGACAGACAGACAGACATCTTCGTAAAACCCATTTTTTTGGAATCAGGAGGTCTCAAAACGTCGAGAAATGTATGTTTTAGCAAAAGTTCAAAATCGCACAAATTGAAGACTTTCTCATTTAGGATGAGAATGTAAAAATGAATTTATTCAAAATTTCCAAAAATTTTTAGAAAAGTCAATATTTTTTGATGCACTTTTATTAGTTGTGATCAATGGAAGTAAACAGGAAGAAAAAACCGGAAGTTTTTTCATTTTTTTTTAAAAATAATAGAGTTTTTGTATAGGATTTATCCACTTTCAGTACCCCTTTTTGCACATGTAAATTTAAAAAATTCATAGCTTTGTGGGGTTGCATTATATCGGAAACTTTTATAAACAAAATTTGTTCGATTTTACTTGTAGTTTAAGAAAAAAATTAGAGAAAATTTTTTTTTGAAAATTTTTTTTTTTTTGAATTTTGAAAATATTCTATTTTTGATAATTTTAGACGAAAATTGCTGGCTAACGAACTCGACCTGTATTTTGGTACCAAAAAAAAGTATACCAAAGTTGAAGTTGATACAACAATTTTTACTCAAGTTATCCGATTTCAAAATTTTGATACAGACAGACAGACAGACAGACAGACAGACAGACAGACATCTTCGTAAAACCCATTTTTTTGGAATCAGGAGGTCTCAAAACGTCGAGAAATGTATGTTTTAGCAAAAGTTCAAAATCGCACAAATTGAAGACTTTCTCATTTAGGATGAGAATGTAAAAATGAATTTATTCAAAATTTCCAAAAATTTTTAGAAAAGTCAATATTTTTTGATGCACTTTTATTAGTTGTGATCAATGGAAGTAAACAGGAAGAAAAAACCGGAAGTTTTTTCATTTTTTTTTAAAAATAATAGAGTTTTTGTATAGGATTTATCCACTTTCAGTACCCCTTTTTGCACATGTAAACTTAAAAAATTCATAGCTTTGTGGGGTTGCATTATATCGGAAACTTTTATAAACAAAATTTGTTCGATTTTACTTGTAGTTTAAGAAAAAAATTAGAGAAAATTTTTTTTTGAAAATTTTTTTTTTTTTGAATTTTGAAAATATTCTATTTTTGATAATTTTGGACGAAAATTGCTGGCTAACGAACTCGACCTGTATTTTGGTACCAAAAAAAAGTATACCAAAGTTGAAGTTGATACGACAATTTTTACTCAAGTTATCCGATTTCAAAATTTTGATACAGACAGACAGACAGACAGACAGACAGACAGACAGACATCTTCGTAAAACCCATTTTTTTGGAATCAGGAGGTCTCAAAACGTCGAGAAATGTATGTTTTAGCAAAAGTTCAAAATCGCACAAATTGAAGACTTTCTCATTTAGGATGAGAATGTAAAAATGAATTTATTCAAAATTTCCAAAAATTTTTAGAAAAGTTAATATTTTTTGATGCAGTTTTATTAGTTGTGATCAATGGAAGTAAACAGGAAGAAAAAACCGGAAGTTTTTTCATTTTTTTTAAAAATAATAGAGTTTTTGTATAGGATTTATCCACTTTCAGTACCCCTTTTTGCACATGTAAACTTAAAAAATTCATAGCTTTGTGGGGTTGCATTATATCGGAAACTTTTATAAACAAAATTTGTTCGATTTTACTTGTAGTTTAAGAAAAAAATTAGAGAAAATTTTTTTTTGAAAATTTTTTTTTTTTTGAATTTTGAAAATATTCTATTTTTGATAATTTTAGACGAAAATTGCTGGCTAACGAACTCGACCTGTATTTTGGTACCAAAAAAAAGTATACCAAAGTTGAAGTTGATACGACAATTTTTACTCAAGTTATCCGATTTCAAAATTTTGATACAGACAGACAGACAGACAGACAGACAGACAGACAGACATCTTCGTAAAACCCATTTTTTTGGAATCAGGAGGTCTCAAAACGTCGAGAAATGTATGTTTTAGCAAAAGTTCAAAATCGCACAAATTGAAGACTTTCTCATTTAGGATGAGAATGTAAAAATGAATTTATTCAAAATTTCCAAAAATTTTTAGAAAAGTCAATATTTTTTGATGCAGTTTTATTAGTTGTGATCAATGGAAGTAAACAGGAAGAAAAAACCGGAAGTTTTTTCATTTTTTTTTAAAAATAATAGAGTTTTTGTATAGGATTTATCCACTTTCAGTACCCCTTTTTGCACATGTAAACTTAAAAAATTCATAGCTTTGTGGGGTTGCATTATATCGGAAACTTTTATAAACAAAATTTGTTCGATTTTACTTGTAGTTTAAGAAAAAAATTAGAGAAAATTTTTTTTTGAAAATTTTTTTTTTTTTGAATTTTGAAAATATTCTATTTTTGATAATTTTGGACGAAAATTGCTGGCTAACGAACTCGACCTGTATTTTGGTACCAAAAAAAAGTATACCAAAGTTGAAGTTGATACGACAATTTTTACTCAAGTTATCCGATTTCAAAATTTTGATACAGACAGACAGACAGACAGACAGACAGACAGACAGACAGACAGACATCTTCGTAAAACCCATTTTTTTGGAATCAGGAGGTCTCAAAACGTCGAGAAATGTATGTTTTAGCAAAAGTTCAAAATCGCACAAATTGAAGACTTTCTCATTTAGGATGAGAATGTAAAAATGAATTTATTCAAAATTTCCAAAAATTTTTAGAAAAGTCAATATTTTTTGATGCAGTTTTATTAGTTGTGATCAATGGAAGTAAACAGGAAGAAAAAACCGGAAGTTTTTTCATTTTTTTTAAAAATAATAGAGTTTTTGTATAGGATTTATCCACTTTCAGTACCCCTTTTTGCACATGTAAACTTAAAAAATTCATAGCTTTGTGGGGTTGCATTATATCGGAAACTTTTATAAACAAAATTTGTTCGATTTTACTTGTAGTTTAAGAAAAAAATTAGAGAAAATTTTTTTTTGAAAATTTTTTTTTTTTTTGAATTTTGAAAATATTCTATTTTTGATAATTTTAGACGAAAATTGCTGGCTAACGAACTCGACCTGTATTTTGGTACCAAAAAAAAGTATACCAAAGTTGAAGTTGATACGACAATTTTTACTCAAGTTATCCGATTTCAAAATTTTGATACAGACAGACAGACAGACAGACAGACAGACAGACAGACATCTTCGTAAAACCCATTTTTTTGGAATCAGGAGGTCTCAAAACGTCGAGAAATGTATGTTTTAGCAAAAGTTCAAAATCGCACAAATTGAAGACTTTCTCATTTAGGATGAGAATGTAAAAATGAATTTATTCAAAATTTCCAAAAATTTTTAGAAAAGTCAATATTTTTTGATGCAGTTTTATTAGTTGTGATCAATGGAAGTAAACAGAAAGAAAAAACCGGAAGTTTTTTCATTTTTTTTAAAAATAATAGAGTTTTTGTATAGGATTTATCCACTTTCAGTACCCCTTTTTGCACATGTAAACTTAAAAAATTCATAGCTTTGTGGGGTTGCATTATATCGGAAACTTTTATAAACAAAATTTGTTCGATTTTACTTGTAGTTTAAGAAAAAAATTAGAGAAAATTTTTTTTTGAAAATTTTTTTTTTTTTGAATTTTGAAAATATTCTATTTTTGATAATTTTGGACGAAAATTGCTGGCTAACGAACTCGACCTGTATTTTGGTACCAAAAAAAAGTATACCAAAGTTGAAGTTGATACAACAATTTTTACTCAAGTTATCCGATTTCAAAATTTTGATACAGACAGACAGACAGACAGACAGACATCTTCGTAAAACCCATTTTTTTGGAATCAGGAGGTCTCAAAACGTCGAGAAATGTATGTTTTAGCAAAAGTTCAAAATCGCACAAATTGAAGACTTTCTCATTTAGGATGAGAATGTAAAAATGAATTTATTCAAAATTTCCAAAAATTTTTAGAAAAGTCAATATTTTTTGATGCAGTTTTATTAGTTGTGATCAATGGAAGTAAACAGGAAGAAAAAACCGGAAGTTTTTTCATTTTTTTTAAAAATAATAGAGTTTTTGTATAGGATTTATCCACTTTCAGTACCCCTTTTTGCACATGTAAACTAAAAAATTCATAGCTTTGTGGGGTTGCATTATATCGGAAACTTTTATAAACAAAATTTGTTCGATTTTACTTGTAGTTTAAGAAAAAAATTAGAGAAAATTTTTTTTTGAAAATTTTTTTTTTTTTGAATTTTGAAAATATTCTATTTTTGATAATTTTGGACGAAAATTGCTGGCTAACGAACTCGACCTGTATTTTGGTACCAAAAAAAAGTATACCAAAGTTGAAGTTGATACGACAATTTTTACTCAAGTTATCCGATTTCAAAATTTTGATACAGACAGACAGACAGACAGACAGACAGACAGACAGACAGACAGACATCTTCGTAAAACCCATTTTTTTGGAATCAGGAGGTCTCAAAACGTCGAGAAATGTATGTTTTAGCAAAAGTTCAAAATCGTACAAATTGAAGACTTTCTCATTTAGGATGAGAATGTAAAAATGAATTTATTCAAAATTTCCAAAAATTTATAGAAAAGTCAATATTTTTTGATGCAGTTTTATTAGTTGTGATCAATGGAAGTAAACAGGAAGAAAAAACCGGAAGTTTTTTCATTTTTTTTAAAAATAATAGAGTTTTTGTATAGGATTTATCCACTTTCAGTACCTCTTTTTGCACATGTAAACTTAAAAAATTCATAGCTTTGTGGGGTTGCATTATATCGGAAACTTTTATAAACAAAATTTGTTCGATTTTACTTGTAGTTTAAGAAAAAAATTAGAGAAAATTTTTTTTGAAAATTTTTTTTTTTTTGAATTTTGAAAATATTCTATTTTTGATAATTTTGGACGAAAATTGCTGGCTAACGAACTCGACCTGTATTTTGGTACCAAAAAAAAGTATACCAAAGTTGAAGTTGATACGACAATTTTTACTCAAGTTATCCGATTTCAAAATTTTGATACAGACAGACAGACAGACAGACAGACAGACAGACAGACATCTTCGTAAAACCCATTTTTTTGGAATCAGGAGGTCTCAAAACGTCGAGAAATGTATGTTTTAGCAAAAGTTCAAAATCGCACAAATTGAAGACTTTCTCATTTAGGATGAGAATGTAAAAATGAATTTATTCAAAATTTCCAAAAATTTTTAGAAAAGTCAATATTTTTTGATGCAGTTTTATTAGTTGTGATCAATGGAAGTAAACAGGAAGAAAAAACCGGAAGTTTTTTCATTTTTTTTAAAAATAATAGAGTTTTTGAATAGGATTTATCCACTTTCAGTACCCCTTTTTGCACATGTAAATTTAAAAAATTCATAGCTTTGTGGGGTTGCATTATATCGGAAACTTTTATAAACAAAATTTGTTCGATTTTACTTGTAGTTTAAGAAAAAAATTAGAGAAAATTTTTTTTTGAAAATTTTTTTTTTTTTGAATTTTGAAAATATTCTATTTTTGATAATTTTAGACGAAAATTGCTGGCTAACGAACTCGACCTGTATTTTGGTACCAAAAAAAAGTATACCAAAGTTGAAGTTGATACGACAATTTTTACTCAAGTTATCCGATTTCAAAATTTTGATACAGACAGACAGACAGACAGACAGACAGACAGACAGACATCTTCGTAAAACCCATTTTTTTGGAATCAGGAGGTCTCAAAACGTCGAGAAATGTATGTTTTAGCAAAAGTTCAAAATCGCACAAATTGAAGACTTTCTCATTTAGGATGAGAATGTAAAAATGAATTTATTCAAAATTTCCAAAAATTTTTAGAAAAGTCAATATTTTTTGATGCAGTTTTATTAGTTGTGATCAATGGAAGTAAACAGGAAGAAAAAACCGGAAGTTTTTTCATTTTTTTTAAAAATAATAGAGTTTTTGTATAGGATTTATCCACTTTCAGTACCCCTTTTTGCACATGTAAACTTAAAAAATTCATAGCTTTGTGGGGTTGCATTATATCGGAAACTTTTATAAACAAAATTTGTTCGATTTTACTTGTAGTTTAAGAAAAAAATTAGAGAAAATTTTTTTTTGAAAATTTTTTTTTTTTTTGAATTTTGAAAATATTCTATTTTTGATAATTTTGGACGAAAATTGCTGGCTAACGAACTCGACCTGTATTTTGGTACCAAAAAAAAGTATACCAAAGTTGAAGTTGATACGACAATTTTTACTCAAGTTATCCGATTTCAAAATTTTGATACAGACAGACAGACAGACAGACAGACAGACAGACAGACATCTTCGTAAAACCCATTTTTTTGGAATCAGGAGGTCTCAAAACGTCGAGAAATGTATGTTTTAGCAAAAGTTCAAAATCGCACAAATTGAAGACTTTCTCATTTAGGATGAGAATGTAAAAATGAATTTATTCAAAATTTCCAAAAATTTTTAGAAAAGTCAATATTTTTTGATGCAGTTTTATTAGTTGTGATCAATGGAAGTAAACAGGAAGAAAAAACCGGAAGTTTTTTCATTTTTTTTAAAAATAATAGAGTTTTTGTATAGGATTTATCCACTTTCAGTACCCCTTTTTGCACATGTAAATTTAAAAAATTCATAGCTTTGTGGGGTTGCATTATATCGGAAACTTTTATAAACAAAATTTGTTCGATTTTACTTGTAGTTTAAGAAAAAAATTAGAGAAAATTTTTTTTTGAAAATTTTTTTTTTTTTGAATTTTGAAAATATTCTATTTTTGATAATTTTGGACGAAAATTGCTGGCTAACGAACTCGACCTGTATTTTGGTACCAAAAAAAAGTATACCAAAGTTGAAGTTGATACGACAATTTTTACTCAAGTTATCCGATTTCAAAATTTTGATACAGACAGACAGACAGACAGACAGACAGACAGACAGACAGACAGACAGACAGACATCTTCGTAAAACCCATTTTTTTGGAATCAGGAGGTCTCAAAACGTCGAGAAATGTATGTTTTAGCAAAAGTTCAAAATCGCACAAATTGAAGACTTTCTCATTTAGGATGAGAATGTAAAAATGAATTTATTCAAAATTTCCAAAAATTTTTAGAAAAGTCAATATTTTTTGATGCAGTTTTATTAGTTGTGATCAATGGAAGTAAACAGGAAGAAAAAACCGGAAGTTTTTTCATTTTTTTTAAAAATAATAGAGTTTTTGTATAGGATTTATCCACTTTCAGTACCCCTTTTTGCACATGTAAACTTAAAAAATTCATAGCTTTGTGGGGTTGCATTATATCGGAAACTTTTATAAACAAAATTTGTTCGATTTTACTTGTAGTTTAAGAAAAAAATTAGAGAAAATTTTTTTTTGAAAATTTTTTTTTTTTTGAATTTTGAAAATATTCTATTTTTGATAATTTTGGACGAAAATTGCTGGCTAACGAACTCGACCTGTATTTTGGTACCAAAAAAAAGTATACCAAAGTTGAAGTTGATACGACAATTTTTACTCAAGTTATCCGATTTCAAAATTTTGATACAGACAGACAGACAGACAGACAGACAGACAGACAGACAGACATCTTCGTAAAACCCATTTTTTTGGAATTAGGAGGTCTCAAAACGTCGAGAAATGTATGTTTTAGCAAAAGTTCAAAATCGCACAAATTGAAGACTTTCTCATTTAGGATGAGAATGTAATGTTATGTCCGACCCATCCATAACTTTTTTTTTGTTAATAAACCGATATCAACATTTCAATTAGTACTGAAACAGTATTAGCAGTTAAAGTGGCGCCTGACACTAGGCTGCCGTACTTGCAGGTAGACAATTAAGCTCGTATAAAATGCAACCTATTTTGATTTTAATTTAATTGCAATAATTTGATTCAAATTTTAGAAATGAAAACAAAACATATGAGAGTAGCTCAAATTTAACAAATTCTAATTCTTTATTTAATAAATCTTGTAGCAACCGTGTTAGAAATTCCAATATGAGTTTAAATTATTCAAATTAAGTAACTTCCTTCCTTATGAAAGAAGTTAAAATGATATTAACTATGCTCCAAGGATAAATTGACAGAAGGTGTTTTAAATCCAGCTCCAATGAGAGATCGAAGCTATAAATCGATACAGGATCGTTCGTGCTAACGCTCGCATCTGGCTAAAGACACTGATGGTAATTAATTCTTTTTCTTAATGGTAACAGATTAACATTCGAATCACGGTAAAATAGCGCGCTACAATGATTTTCTTAAAGACATAAATATGAGTTACCATCATGAAATAAACGAATTGATTATCATAAGTAGGTTCAAAGAGCAATTATCATGAGTTAATTAGTTATCATAGGTTTGAATATTACAATCATATTATGGGTAAGAAGATTTAAATATCGCAATAAATTCTCAAAATCATCATAGGATGTAACAGACAATAGAAAATAACATACAAAATAAGGGATGAAACCGCGATGATTGCTCAGTACAAGGGCCAAGTATAAGCCAGTACTGGCGTAAGTGATGGAGTTTGTAAATTAAACGATAATTGCTATAAGTATAAAATATTGAGATCGTTTTTAGACACCCCTATTCACAATGGCATAAATTAATATGATTGATCAAATAAGTCGATAAATCATTTGTTTTAATTGATTAATTGAAAATTAATATGAAATGGAGCAAAAGCGCGAGTCTACGAACGGTCTCATATGACAATAGTACGTGACTATTGACACTTTTGCATGAGAACGTGTCAGTTGACACTTTTGCATGAGATCGTGCTAAAATAACATAAACTAATCCCCGCAAATAGCGAAAATCGTCTTTAAAAGAACACGACGCTAAATGGAGGGGGTCGTATACGCTGAAACCTCTGTCGAGAGAGCATTAACGTAACTACCCGTCGGTGATCAAATTTTCCTACGTTATATCTTGTTAAAATTCTGCAAGTGTTTGTTCGAGTAAAACATAGAATACCGGTGAAAATATTGTGAACCGTCGTAAAATAAACTGTTTAATTAAGTGTTTTGAAGCGGCACGATTCGAAATTGCGGAGTGCGTTAAATTCGAGTTCCAGTGTATGGATACTAAAATCGACACGACTGCACGAAACTGTGAGCCGCTTCAACCCCGTTCAATTGATTGAGCCAATCGACCACAAAAGCTGTGCGATATTGTCAATCTTAGAATCTCCAAAGAATCTTCTATTTTACATGTAAGTTGTTATTTTATTACCCATGCTGAACAAATGTAAACCAAAAGCGTGTACCGATTGGCAATTAATTTAATGATAAACAAATAACGAATAAACAATGACGAATATTGAAGGTAACTTATTTTAGTATTGTAACTATCATAAAGTTTAATCTGTTTTTCTGAATAAATAAGTTAAAATCCAGAAATCACTGTGAGTTTTCTTACTACTGGTAAATACCCAGTACTGGCAACCCATTAATTCATAAAGATTTACTTATTTTGCCGTCAAATCCTGTTTTTTCTTGAGCACATTGACATCGAGGTTTGAAATCACGTGATCAATAGTAAGTACAGAAAGATCTATTTAACAAAAACCCCGTAGGTTTTATAAAGTGAACTAACCCTAAAAAAATAAATATAAAGACTAGGTTTTCTTAGTTAATTAAGCTGTTACAAATCCTGATTAATTTCTATGCAAATTCAAATTATGTTCTGTCCTTTTGCCAGAACGTAACAGCTTGATTTGGTGTCAGAAGTGGGAT
Organism: Ganaspis brasiliensis; assembly: GCA_037103525.1. Lineage (NCBI taxonomy): Eukaryota > Metazoa > Arthropoda > Insecta > Hymenoptera > Figitidae > Ganaspis > Ganaspis brasiliensis. The sequence goes on along the minus strand of JAZKLR010000068.1, from coordinate 38,712 downwards.
GCACTTTTGGTTAAATAATTGATATTCGTAAAAATAAATTCGTTATTTGTTAATCCATTAATAATAAGTATAGTTTGATTATTATTGCCAATAAATTGATGCATGATACTAGCCTTTCTGAAACTATTCATTTTGCTCTTATGCACTTTTATTACAATGGTAATAAATTGAAATGATTTTATTAAATCTCTAAAGATTTTTGCTACAAATTGTGGTAGTTCTTTACATATTTTGGGTGGCAAAGCACTCATATTCAATTATTGCTTAAAATTTATAACATTACCTAAATGTCATTTTCATTCGATTATATCATTTATTTGAGAATAATACAATTCAATTAGAAAAAATACCCTTCTTAATTTTATTAAAATTTTGCTGGGATTATTTATTAAATAAAAAGTTGTCAAAAACAGTATAAGCCTGCCTATCTTAAAATTTTACTGTCTTAACCATATGGTCATTTACGTGTAAACGCTAGTGATTTAAAAGAGTGTAATTAATTATTTTAATTTTGAAACAAAAAAAAAAAAATTTTTTATTGATTACTTGTGATTATTGAAAATTGGAAAAATAAGAGATTGCTAAACGCCTTTCGGCACGATAGAGTAATCTCTAGAACTTTTAAGGAACGCCTTTCGGCAGATTGCTTACAAGTTTAAAAAGCTCCAATTTCAATAAAAACAAAAATAGTATTTGAAGGATTATTAATTATTGAGAAATAAAGGATTGATAAACGCCTTTCGGCAGATCTGTCCATCCTCTAGAATTGACGAGAAACGCCTTTCGGCAGATCTCTCAACGATTCGAAAAACTCAATATTTGATTTTATCATTGATACTGAATAATCATTTTATTCGATATTAACGTGAGTTACTGTAAAAATTTAAACTTGGAATTGTGTTTAATAATTATTGAAAAAATGAAGGATTGATAAACGCCTTTCGGCAGATCTATCCATCCTTTAGAATTGACGAGAAACGCCTTTCGGCAGATCTCTCAACAATTCGAAGAATTCAATAAATCAATTATTCACCATTTTAACCTTTTTACAAACTTAACTATAAAAATTCATTATATAACTTCATTGCACTCTAAAGTTGCTCCTTTGTTTTATAGTATTAAATTTAGTGGTCAGAATGGCCGAGGTTACAAAAGTAATATTTTTGCAGTATGCCAAATCCTGCTAAGAAGAGAGTTCGATCGAGGGGAGGAAAAAAGGCAGCAAAAAGACTAAACAACCCTCCTAAAAACCCGAGTGATTTAGAGATTAAAATATTAAAGAACCAGATAGAAGTAAAAGATTGTTTTGACGAATTAATAAAAAATCTTGAGGAAGCGTGTAAAAAGAACGCCTAAAAGTGTTAACAATAACAATTTCATTGTTTAAATTTGCGAACTAGTAATGTTTTATAAAAATTCAATAAGAATCACTAATGTGTTAATTTAGAAAAACCAATAAAAATTGTATTATTTGAACTCCAAAGTCGAATTTCATTTATAAATAAATTCCTGTTGAATAAATAATCTCAACTCAGCAGAATAATAATATTATTTTCTTTAATAATTTTAAGTATTATTTCGTCCTGTTCTTCTATGGTTAGAAGGCGACATTTAATGTCCTTAATTTTCCCATTGCACTTTTAAGGTTAAAAATTGTTATGTCCATAAGGATTTTACGTTTTTTGTGAAATGTCTTCGGATGATTTTCTTTTTAAATCTAGGAAGCTTTAGAATTCTCAAAATTCATGATAATTTTGAATTTCATTGGCCCCTGTTCTAGAGAATTAAAATATGGTATTCGGAATGTGTACTTTCCATTAATTTGAAAACTTGTGGAATCAAAAGATTCAGTGGAACTATATTATATCAAATCAGTTTCAATTCACACTATTTAGAGATTTGAGGGAGTCAAAATATTTTAAACTCCTAAGTATTACATATGTATATATATTGTATCCTGATCCTCCAGGGTTAAAATATTATACAAACCCGAAGGGTAGTGATCCCAACAATTGAAACCTTTCTATTTCTCCACTTAATAGAATAAGAAAGTAAGTTGTTTAATTGTGGAAATCCTTGTTTGAAAATTTTAATTGAACTAACTTTTTAATGTTTTAATTAAGAAAAATAATATCACTTTTAATAATTGAATGAAAAAGTTAACTATTTTGTGTAAAACGCAACCTAGTAATAAAATTAAAAGTTGTTGTACAAATGTCATCTAATTTGTCTATCAAACATCAAAAGAAAATTTTAGTCACTATATACTCTGATTGTTTGAGGAATAAATTGGGTGATTTTGTTTATGACCCTACTTTAACCATAAATTTAGTGGAAAAGGACTGTTTGGAAGGTTTTATGAAAATAAATTATTCCAAATTGTGTATAATACAGCAAAAACAGCTGACAACAAGCGGTGTTGTTCTAATCCCAATATTAGACAAAACCGTGCCTTTTAACGTTGTTAGTACAGGACAAGAATTAAGGGTAGCTGGAGTCGTAGGGCACCTTTTTATGAGCGAGTTTAACCTATAAGAATCTATCCTGATAAATTCAAGCAACGACAATAAGGTGTTTTGTTAACAATTTATGTTAGTTCATTGTAATGAACTCGTTTATTAATTTACTGGAGAACGAGTACTTTTGTGCTGCACTTTGGTGTGTCACATTTTGGTCCTATGTAATATTTGGAACTATTGTGCTAATGCGATTGTTTAACGCACTAGAAAACTAAAATTTAGTAATACAGCTTGTTTAAGGAATGTATGTTTTTGCGAACCTGCCATTTAAAAAGGACCTACATCCCAAAGTACGCTTGAGTTCACACGATTTTAAAGAATCGAGAAATCTATTCATAGCAAGCCCAGTTGTCACCATAAATCTAATTGACGAGAAGAAATTAGCGAAACACGTGAAAATAAATAAATCCGAGTCTCTTTTTTTAGATCAAGATACCTTTTCCACGACAGGAACAGTGCGAATTTTGATCGCTAATCACTACGTAACCTTTCATACAGTTAAATCTGAATCGTCCGAAATAACTGGAATATTGGGAATACCGTTTTTAGGAACAAATCCAGACAGTTTCACATTGTAAAATTAAAATAATTTTCATTTGAAATTTAATTAAATAATACAACTTTCACATGATTCATCCTACTCAATTATTGCGTGATCAATATTTATTGATTTGGTTCCTAATAGTTTGGATCTACATAATTCTAGGAGCATTTTCATTATTGTATTTACATAAAGCCCTGCTTAACTTAAGTTTAAGGCCCGAATGATTTTCATTCTCATTATTTTATGTTGCAACGATCGGACAGCAAATTTTTAATTAACATTAGTTTATTTTTCATTGGACACACAACAGTTATTAACGATATTCTAGAATTGATTTCAAAGCATAATTGCTACCCATTTAAAAGTCTAATTATTGATTCATCAGAAAATTGTAACAAATAAATAATTTTGATTATAATAATTTTAGAAAATTGATAAATTGGAAAAATTTTAAATAAATAATCATTGTTATTAACCAACAATTCGGTATATAAAAAGAAAAAAAATTTTACGCCCCCTAGGATTCGATCCCGAGACACTCGGATTGCGGGTCCAGCGTCTTGACCACTGTGCCATTGAAGCTTCTTATCAGTTGCTCGAACTGCATATATAAGCTACAGTGCGAGCGAGCGAGTCATCTTCTTAAGGAGAACAGCCACAGCGACCGCGGAAGAGCCACGGGACTTCCCCGGTGAACGAGAAGGTCACGCGCAAGAGACTTCAATGCGTGGTTAAGAGAGTGCAAAGTAGTAGGGATAATAGCTGCTTCTCTTTTTAAACCTAATGCAAATAAGGAAGCAAATACTTCTTCTCAAAGGAGTGAAATAATTCAATTAAAATAATATCTCGCAATTATAATTTTAATTACGCTTGAGTAAATAATTAAAATTTTATTCTTTCAATTAAAGTGGAATACTATAATAGAAAATTTCTCAAGTTTTATTGTAGTTAAATTAAAATTCAACTAAGACTTGAATAAATTACAAATAAAAATGCCACAAGACGGGACTCATCAGCACAAACTGAACAAGGATGGTTCCTTTTCCGGAACAATAGATCGAACATTAAATGATGCGATGGTTACATCCATGGCGGAATGTTTTGCCTTACAACAAGGGGTGATGAACATCCCATTTTACGACGGAAAAAATATTCCCGTTAGAGATTTTATACAAGACATCATAAATGGAGAATCTAGTGTACCCGCGAATTGTGAAGCTCAATTCACCAAAGCAGTGTTATCAAAATTAAAAGGTGCTGCCAGAGATAGTACCCATGGCAAAGTTTTCAACAATACTGAACAAATTATTCAGCATTTAAAACAACGATTTGCACCACGCAAATCCTATTCTTGGTATTTGCACGAGATGTCTACAATTCGAATAGGTCGAAATGAGAGTGCCAGCGAGTTTTATGATAAACTAACTTTATTGATGTCAGGAGCCCAAGCGGCTTTAGAAGATAAATATGGGATGGAAAAGGCGAAAGGGATGATGGAACCTTTAACGGATTGTGCATTGGAGGCGTTCATTAGAGGTCTTCCAGATGGAGTTTCCAGTGTAGTAGAAGCTAGAGGAGCTAAAACTCTTGAAGGAGCGTTAAAACACGCGTTAGAGTTTGAATACAGACATCATTACCAACCGGTAAACTACAATAACGCTTATCATTTTTCGCGTTATCAACAAACTAATGAAAATGGATCGCGAGATAGAAGTCCTAGTCCTCATGTGAGATTTTCACCCCCAGTTCCAGCTCCTAGAGATTATTCTCAATCATCAACCCCTTCGGGTATTTTAAAACATCCTTATGGACCACCCCCTTCAACTTCAGGGTATTACCAACCTCATCAATATTACCCATATCATCCACCTTATAATCCATATCCTTACCACCAACCACCTCAACCTCAACAACCTTATCAAGGATATTCCTATTCAGGAAATAGGACACCTCGCCGTTCTCAATCACCAGTTCAAAACAATGATAAGAATTTAAACTTAAATTCTGCTCCTCGTGCCGACGCGACGACGAGTTTAGACAAAACAGACCAGCGTCAAGCAAATGTGAGGATACTCAAGAGACAAGAAAAATTCTCGTCGCAAGAACTAACCAAGAATCACCAGTGATAGAATTATCCTCCCCCTGCTTCATAAACTCTAAAGCAAATTTTCTTATTGATACAGGAGCTGACGTAAATATTATCAAACTATGTATGCTGGATCCGGAATTATTAGTATCAGAAGATGAAGCCATTCAAATCGCTGGATTATCCCCGTTCACCATTTCAACCCTAGGGACTGTACAAATAACCCTAGGAAATTCATTGATTACTTTTCAGGTAGTTTCATCGAATTTTCCGATTAATTCGGATGGAATATTAGGGAGGGATTATCTCAGACAAGAAAGAGTTGAGATTTCATTCTGGCACAATTCAATAGTCACTTATTCCGACCCTATTAAACCAATATTTTTCGCAGATAATGAGTCAGTAAGGGCAAGGGATGCCTTAGTCGAAAATAAGGCTAATCACAAGAATAAATTACTTATTAAGGCCAGGACAAGACAGGTCGTTCCGATAGAAGTTCTCAACAAAGAAATCAAGGAAGGATATCTACCATTAATAAGAACAGTAAAAGGAGTTTTTGTTGGAGAAGGAGCAGTCACTAACCAAAATGGTGTTTGCCATGTGTTAGCCATAAATACGACTTCAGATGACGTCAGTTTGGATGTACCACCCCAAGAACTAATACCTTTTGAGTATTACAACCTACCAGGTGAAGATTCAGATGAAGAATATTCCGAAGATCCTGCAACTCCTCCTGTTGATAGAACATCAGCTATTATTGAAAAATTACAACTAGAGCATTTATTACCGGAAGAAAAAGATCATGTCATACAACTAGTAAAGGATTTTCCGGAAAATTTTCATCTTCCTGGATAAGCTCTCACTTCTACCCCTTTAGTGAAGCACACAATACCAACAATAAATGAGGTACCTATACATACGAAACAATATAGATTTTCACCCTCTCAGAAAGAAGAAATCGATAAAGTGATAGAAAGAATGAGATCGGAAGGAGCAATAGCACCTTCATCTTCACCTTACAACTCTCCTTTGTTAATTATTCCTAAAAAGATTGACGCTAGTGGAAAAAGAAAATGGCGTATCGTGATCGACTTTAGAGCTCTTAATGAGAAAACAATAGGGGATGCTTATCCCATCCCTTGCATTGCCAGCATCTTAGATTGCCTAGGAAAAGCACAGTATTTTTCGATATTTGATTTAGCAAGTGGATTTCACCAAATAGAACTAGACTCGTCCGACAGAATAAAAACGGCATTTTCCACAATTAATGGGCATTATGAATACATAAGAATGCCTATGGGATTAAAAAATTCACCTGCAACTTTTCAAAGGCTCATGGATCTGGTCTTATTAGGACTACAAGGAATCGAACTATTTGTGTATCTAGATGACATAGTTGTCTATGCAAACGACCTTGAAGAGCATGATAAAAAGGTAAGAAGACTATTTGAAAGGTTAAAAGAAGCAAATCTCACTCTACAGCCGGAAAAATGCGAATTTTTACGTAGAGAAGTGACGTATCTTGGTCACATAATCAATAACGAAGGTAGTAAGCCTGATCCAAAGAAAATAGAGGCGGTAGAAAATTTTCCCACCCCTAAAACACCCAGAAATGTGAAACAATTCTTAGGACTGGCTGGATATTACAGGCGATTCATCAAGGATTTTTCTGCCAGGGCTAAGCCTTTAACTAACCTACTGAAAAAGGAAGTTAAATTTTCATGGGGTTCTAAAGAAGAAGAAAGCTTCAAGGACCTTCGATCTGCCTTGTGCAAAAGTCCGATTCTCCAACGTCCTGATTACGATAAACCATTCACGCTAACAACGGATGCTTCCAATTACGCAATAGGCGCAGTATTGAGCCAAGAAAAAGACGGAATAGATTTGCCTATTGCTTATCTATCCAGAGTACTCAATCCTGCAGAAACAAACTATTCAACAACAGAGAAGGAGTGTTTAGCTGTATTACAAGCAGTGCAACATTTTCGACCATATATATATGGAAAGAAATTCACTCTAGTGAGTGATCATGAGCCTCTTCGATGGATTGCAACCATTAAGGATCCAGGACAGAGACTTATAAGATGGCGTTTAAAATTAAGAGATTATGAGTACGAATTTAAGTACAAACCGGGCAAGTTGAATTCAAATGCGGATGCACTATCCAGGAATCCTATTGAAGCAACAGAAGATTGCGAATCTGCAACTCTAGACCTTGAAAATCAGGATTCAGAAGAAAAAATAGTTAACATCCTGATGCATAGTAGACAATCCACAAAATCTAAATTACCCGTGAATAAACCTACAGCCAGTCGTCTAACAAGGAGCAAATCACTGTCTGGACCTTCTGGCAAAGGCCTTCCATCAACCAGCAAATCTGCGCAATCTGCAACATCGAAACCAACAAAATCAAAACCTGATGTAAAGGCTTCAACATCAAAAGAAAAACTAGAAGAAAGTTCGATAGGAGGAAGATTGCTTCAAAGAAGGAAATTAGAAAACAGGTCTAAACCAGCAATAATAGAAGAGGATGATGAAGAATATGGTTTAGATCACGAAACAGATGCTGATTTTAATCCTCCACTACTGAGAAAACGCAGAAGCGTACTTCCCAGTCTAAATCTGCCTCCACTATCTTCATCACACTTTAGGGCACCCAAAAGCGCGCCTCCAGAGGTATCAGCAACTCAAGCAGAGTTATTTGAGCCACAAGAAGATGAGCCCAACTTGGGAACAAATCAACAAGAAGTAATGATAAGTCCACCCATGAGTGAAAGTGATGAAAGCTCAGAAGAAGAAGAAGAAGAAGAAGAAGAAGAAGAAGAAGAAAATGTCTTACAACATTTAAAGAGCCCGGAACCGAAGCCAAGGAAAGAACTTGCTACCGAACTGGAAGAGGCATTTGCCAAGTTAAATCAATCCATATCTCAGCATCAAGATTGGATGCAAGATCCAGAATTAGAACCCAGGGATTGGCCGGTACATTCGGATGGAGATGATGATCCAGAGGTTCATGAAGCAGCAAATTCCATTGTTACAGGAACCAATAAAGAGTTTGCAAAGAAACTTGATGATTTATTGGACTGGGCCAGTATTGGTTTAACGGAGTTGGAAGAAGAAGCTCGATTACCAGTATATGAAGAAGAAGAAAAAGGCGAGTTAGGATCTGAAGAGGAGGAAGAAGCTCCCTCTTCAATACTTTTGCCTCCTTTGACCCCATCGCTCACAGCAAAAGGAAGAAAAAGTGTGACTTTTGACCTTTCAACAAAGCAGTTGGAAACACCTTTTAGCTTCCGTCGTCCCACTGCAGTATCCACTCCATACGTAGCTCCAAGAACAATTGAATCAGCAATGATGGAGAAAGATAACGCTTCAGAGGACAAAAATGAAGCGCAATCAGTAGAAGCATCCACAGAAGAGAATAAGGATAGAGAAGAGTGTTGTGACGACACGAATGAGGACTGGCAGGCCGGAGTACACACTTCAGTAAGCAGTATTCAACCAGGTTCAACTTACGATCAAGAGAAAGAAGAAACAAAATCGAACTTAAATTCTAGCGTGTTGGGAAATAGAGAAAATTTAACTTATCTCAGAAATAATTATATTCATTTCCTATCTGCTGATTGTGAATTTACATCCCCTATAAGCAGGTTATTGGTCGACATAGGAGCAATAGAACCTCAAGAGATGAAGAATAAAAATCCAAAAAAGGGGCAGTTATTAATCACTCCAAGAGGGAAATACAACATTTATACATTGGTTGTGAAGCACAATCACTTTGATGAATTAAGAAAAGAGGATTTGAGAATTGGACTTCTAAACCTTAGGGCAACATTCCAACGTGAAAATGTTAAAGAGGCAAGAATATCACGCTGGGGTGATTTCACTGATTCACTGGGAAAAGGAGAATTACTAGAATTAATACATTCCGTTTTTCAAAATAGCAGCATTAAAATTTATGTATGCTATGGGCAAGTCTCAGTCCCCGAGGAAAACCTTAAGGCCAACATAATTAAAGAATTTCACTGTAGTAAGTTTGGAGGACATAAAGGAGTCGTAAAAACCTATAGACGTATCCGCGAAAAATTCTATTGGCCAGGAATAAAGGATCAAGTAACCGAATTTGTCAGGAAATGTTCTGTGTGTCAAGAACAAAAATTGGTTCGAGTAAAAACTCGAGAACCAATGTTAATAACAGACACACCCCTTGACGTTTTTGATAAAGTATCGTTAGATACTGTCGGAAAATTACCTACCACTTCCGACGGAAATTGTCACATATTGACAATGCAGGATCATTTATCTAAGTATTGTATTGCCGTAGCTGTACCGGATGTCTCAACTACAACTATTGCTCATGCTGTAGCAACAGAACTGTATTCCAGATATGGGGCCCCTAGAGCGATTTTAACCGACAAAGGTGGGTGTTTTGTAAGCAAACTGATGAGAAAATTGTCAAAAATTTTCGGCGTTCAACAAGTAACAACGTCCGGATACCGGCCCCAAACCAACGGTGCGCTCGAACGAAGTCATGCCGTATTAGTAGAGTACATCAAAAGTTACGCGGAAAGTTACGATGATTGGGATAAATTACTCCCCTTCGCTATGTTTTCTTACAACACATCGGTTCACGAAGCCACTAACTTCACCCCTTTTGAATTAGTATTCGGGAGAACAGCCAGGACTCCTAGTTCTTTTCCCCCAGAAAGAAAACTCGAAACCTACAATTCATACTTGTCAGAATTAATAAATCGACTTATAGAAAGTAGGGATTTAGCAGCAAGAAACTTAATACTTGCAAAAGAAAAATCGAAAATAAACTATGACCGACATATAAAAACTTTCCCCGGAAAAGTAGGAGACAAAGCGTACGTAATAAAAGAAACTAAGTCAAGTAAATTTGACCCGCGTTACCACGGCCCTTATGAAATAGTAAATCTTTTAGATAAGCACACTGCTATTTTGATAACCAATGAAGGTCACAGGTTTCAAAAACATGTAGACAAGTTAAAACTTGCCTATTCATAAGTAATAACATAAAATTTCTTTTTTTAGGATGACTACATCGATGATCAACACCCCAGCACTCAAGGCAGAAATAGTTACAAAAACTATTTTTCCAAAAGGAGACTTACAAAAAATTAATTTCCATAAAGGGACGCTAGAAGAACTAGCAGCCGAGTATGATTTGGATAAACCAAAATACCAAATTCATAGTGAAACGGGCTCCTCTCACGATAAAACATATTCCATGAAATGCAGTATTGTTGATTGGAAAAATGATAATGTTTTCTCTGTGATAGGAGATGAAAAGAAAACTAAAAAGCATGCGGAACATTCGGCAGCAAAGAAAATATTACTGATGTTGCATGATACTTATTTTTTTTGCGAAGAAAAGAACTATAAAAAAACTAGCGAATTATCATACGTCCTCGCGTTAGATGATCCACACACGCTAAAAATTAAATTATATAAATGGGAAAACTGTTGCGAGCTTTGTTTTCGAAGGGGGCATGTTAGCGATAAATGTAAAAATGCAATAAAAAACAAAAATTTCATAAAACAAGAAAATTTACATGAAGTCACTATAGATGACACTTGGGAACTTCCAGGAGCATTTCTTAATTTAAATATTAACGTTGATACGCGCCATTAAGTAATAATAATCTAAAAACACTGTTTTATAATAAAATCTTAGCACATTAATGTTATAACTATTATTCTTATTTTAATTAAAGTTATAATTAATTAAATTAAAAATTGTAAAACTTATAATAATCAAATAATTAGGCACAAAACTATTGAGATGTAAAAATTTGTTATTTATCACTAATATAGTGAACTCTATCATATAATCGTATATAGTAATGTCTATTAGTTTAATAGTGTCTAGTGTCTATTATCCTTTCATGACAAATAAAACAAATATATGAATAAATAAAAACAAAATAATAGAAAGACGAGAGAATGAAGGGTGAGGAAATGGTGGTTGCCTTCATCTCTCCTCTTCCTATAAAAATTTAAGGTAGGAAATAAACCAATAATTACAAAATACTCCTATAATGAGTCATATGCTAAAATAATCATTAAAAACATAAAATTGGACACCAAAGTATTAACTATGTTCGAATGGCAATTTAACTATCAATACCCAAATAGCACCGAAGTTTGCGGAAAGCTAACGGGAAACTAACCGTGTTAGGTTCGATAGCTTGCACTGTTAGCTTCCTGTTAGCTTCAGGGGAGCTCTAAATGTCCTCCGTTTTATAGTTTCCGATGTTAGCTTGCAGCAAGCTATAAATGTAATTTTTTCGAAAGTTATTTTTGGTAACTTTACACAAAATTTCTATGATAAATTAAAAAATCTATTTACATGCGCAGTCGTTTTCTACTGCTTTCTATAGCAATTAGGGCTGCGCACAACTTTTGAATAACCTTTCCTACTGGAAAGGTATGCATGTAAAAGAATTTATACATGTTGAAAAAAAAAATTTGTTTAAAAATTTTTATTTTTATTTTTGTTTTTCTTTTTATACGGGAAACCTTTATGCAAACTTTGTGCAAACTTACTAAAAAGACTTTCGGAAAAATTACATTTATAGCTTGCTGGAAGCTAACATCGGAAACTATAAAACTGAGGACATTTAGAGCTTCCCTGAAGCTAACAGGAAGCTAACAGTGCAAGCTATCGAACCTCACACGGTTAGTTTCCCGTTAGCTTTACGCAAACTTCGGTGCTATTTGGGTATACTATCACTCTAATCAAATAATATTATAATATATCATTTTATTCAAAATAGATTAAATAAAAGTTATAATTTAAGTCAATTTTCCCAATATAATCCATCAAATTATTATTTAATTAATGTTATTGTATAAATAATCCAAAAATTTCTTTAAGAAAATATTATAAAAATAAATATTCTAAGAATACCAAGTACAATGAGTCATGTCATAAATTGTTATGATCTAAAACAGAAGTATCTTAATAAACACACACGAATGGCAAAATATTATTATTCAATATATATACTAAATAATCATTATTACTATTTTAATCAATCTATTTTAACAATTAATACATATTATTATAAACTAACTAACACAACAAACAGAATACTATTGATATTGCTATAAATTACTTTAAAATTTTCTTCAAGATAATATAATAAAACTAATTAAACTTAAGAATTAAATAATCATGATACCTAGCCAATAGTGAAAACTAAATAATGGTTACAGTTCGCAGCTTAGTTGTAATATGCATAATATTAGAATTTTAATTACAAATCTATGATTTTCACCAAATAGTTAAGTATTTTAGAGTGATAATTTGACAAAACAAAATATAACTATTCTAGTACATGTTCAAATAAAATAATTATATACATAAATAATAAAGCATCATTATTATTATAAACATTATAATTATTTAAATAATTACTATTATTTTACAAGTATTTTTATTATTGTTCTTATCGACAATCACGTTATTTTATTATTAACTAATATTATCACTAATAATACCAATAATATTATTTTATTAACATTGCTATTATCCACAAATTTCTATTATCGTTTTAATTACTAACAGTAGAAAAGGCTATGACAGTCAAAAGAAATATTATATATATATATAAACTCAATAATGAGCAAGAGCGCATGGGTTAAGACATATTAGAAACTATAAAAAATAATAAATAACGGGAAATAGAATCTAAAGAGAAAGACCTACCAGAGAAAACATTATGCAAATAACTCGATCACATCAAACTAACAACTAACCCAAGGAACAAAATAGCATTTTTTTCTAAATTTCATCGAAAATATACTAAAGTAACACAATGTTTACAGATTGGCAGTTAAAGAAAACAATGAACATACCAATAATCGGTTGGATTCTCGACGCAGTTGACTATGCATGGACATTCATCGAACTTGCTATGATTTTACTAGTACTCGTGTTGGCCAAATATATGTATAGCTTCCTCACGCTATTAAAAGGAAGACGTCAACGAACCAGCAATAACCCCACAACACAAAACAAAAATTTATTCAATTTACCAATAACCAAACTTTTAGAAGAAGGAACATCAGGAGAAAATCAAAAATAGCATGGATTTTCTCAGCTAAGGACTGATTAGTATTGCTTTTTCAACTAATCAAAAACGACGACGACGAAGCAATAACGTACAATTGGTTTCAATATTCCATTCCGTTCCAAATTTTCATTGAGGACAACGAAAGTTTAAGGAGGGAGGAGAGACACCAAAAACTAAAAATTTTTCAAATATCAAATTTCGAATTTATGGATATCTACAACAACCCAAAATACTAAAACAGGGCAAAAACTACATGTAAGAAGACACAACATGGGAAAATCACTAATAGGATGGGTTTTCTCGGCTAAGGACTATATAGTATTGCTTTATCAACTAATCTACGAACGATTACCAATAAAGGAAAGACCAAATGTTAATAACAACATCCAGAAACTAACAAAAACACCCAAAACTCCGAGAAATTGGCTCCATCGACTACCATCACGTAAGAAAATTGAAATCACCACCTATCAAACACTGTTAAATAGAATTAATAACTATTTATAAATAAATAAATTTATTTAAATAAATAGTTTAAAACTGTTAAAAATTTAAATAAGTTTATTTAACGAATCCTATAAATGTTGATAATCGGCCTAAATAAAAATGAGTTCTATTCGTTTTATCGTCCAGGAAAGAATCTAATCGCATTATTAATAATCAAGTGCAGAATATAATAAATAAAAATTTAAATCTGATATATTTAAGCAATCACTAAACAAATTAATCAATATGCAATTGATCGTAATATGCGGTTGGATTTCACCTTGAACGTAACTAAGCGTAAGCATATGGGTGCATTGTGGCCGACCGTTGCCTGGTCAGACCGTGAGGTGAGAGAGACGCACTTATGGGTACGACTATGTGCGTCTCACTCGCTTTCGCGCTGTCCTTTGAGATTGCCTTTAGGCTGATTGTGTTAACTAAACGGATAAAGATTTCTAAATGGAAATTACCGCTGTTAAATAGAGTTTGCCATGAATTATGTCAGAAATAGTAATAATAACAAAAGGTTATTATTATTATTATGAGAGTAAATTTTGATGTTGTTGGGAGTGATATACGTGAAATACTGTACTTATTACAGAAATACAGACATCATTTACGCGAGAAATTTCGAATTACGCACGATTTCGCATTTCTGGTCGGACCGCGGGAACGAGAGAGACGCACTTATGGCTACGGCTATATGTGTCTCACTCGCTTTCGCGCTGCCCTACGCGATTGCCTTTAGTTTGATTGTGTCACTTGAACAGTCGGAAATTTTGAATGTAAATCACCATTGTTAAATAGAATTTACAATGAATATTGTTGGAAATGATAATAATAACAAAGGATTATTATTATCATTGTTAATTATGAGTTTAAATTTTGTCGGATTATTTGATTGATTTGTTCTAAGCAAGTTATTTGGAGTTACATTAATTATCGCATAGGTAATTTTGAATTCAAAATTTCTTATACAATGAATTTTAGAAGAAAGATGTAACATACGTAAAATACTCTACTTATTGTAGAAATCAAAATGTAATTTACGTAAGAGATTGCGAATTGCGCATGATTTTACATCCATGGCCGGTGCGACTTCAGTCCGCGGGAACGAGAGAGACGCACTTATGGCTACAGCTATATGCGTCTCGCTCGCTTTCGCGCTATCTTCGCGACTGCCCTTAGGTTGATTGAATTGGTTGAACATCAGTGTGGGTGGATGCATGCATCTATTTGTACGCGTGTACACGGACATATATATCCAGAGTTACTTATATAATGATATTTAATAGAATAAACGTAAAATACGTATTTTATTTTGTGAAATCCAACGTAATTTACGTGGGAGATTCCGAGTTATGCGTGATTTTGCCTCAATGGTCAGGCGCGAAGCGAGAGAGACGCACTTATGGGTACGAATATAGGTGTCTCGCTCGCTTTTATACTGCCTTTATGGTTTAATCACGGGATATCGAAATGAATAATATCGATGTTTAAACATTATATCGTTTAAAAACGACCACCAATACATCGTTTAGCACAAAATATCGATCATGCGCTAACTAGTCATTTAAATAATGACTCATTATTTAATGAAAATAATGAGCAAGAAAACAAAAAATGTTCTAAAAAATTCTAAAAATTCTAAAATTATTAAATTTAAAATTCATGGATATCTATAAGACAGCTCAAGATGATCTCACGTCAAAATACCAGTTGACTAGACGATATCAACAACTAATTTTATATAGAAGATTTTGTCTATCGAAGACAACGTAAGCTGACTCCATTGTTTATTTGTAAACGTCAAAAAGTGTCTACATGGTTGGAAATTTTGCATAAGACTGACACACGTAGTATTTTGCCCGCGGGTTTCCAGCCATGTAGTTACACAAAGGCGAAGTTGTTTGACTTACCTTTAGTAAAAGGGTAGATTATGAATTATCAACAAAATCAGGACAATCGTTGTCAAAATTTTTGGTTAAAACAAAAGATTAAAAGGGTTATGTGTATACAAGTTAAAACTAAGTGATAAAATGATAGTTCAGAAAGGGTATAAAATTAGGATCACATTTTATAATTTCTAAAAATTGTAAGTCAAAACATTTTCTTTGGAGCATATGACAATAAAAGAAAAATCAATGGAAATAAAAAGAAATTGAAATAGAATTAAATTTTGTTGCTAGTAAAATTATGTAAATTAAAACAAAAACAAAAATAAACAAAAAAAAAAAAGGGAAAATAAGAAAAGTTAAATTTTAATCAAATTATCGCAAGGTCAGAGGCATTGAAATGTTGATATTCGTTAAAATTGTGGGAAAGGAGTACAAAAAAAAAAGGAAAAGAACACATCTTAGGCAACAGACTCATATATTTTCAAAATTTTACAAAGGTCTGTGCATGGACGGGCGTATCCGGGTGCACATGAGAAGTATGCGCATGATTGTAAAAAAAAGAAAAAAAAGAGGTGAAGAAAAAAATTTATATATATATAATAAGGATAATAAAATGAATACGACAAATAAAAATGGAATGCACATTCATGTTCGGCTCAATCGCTAAGGACGATGATTTCATCGTCGGCCGGGAAAGACCTTTTTATGGCACCACAGCCGCATCTGTATAGGTGTGTGCGCACACCTATGTATTTGCCACACAGGCAGAAATTCTGTTCCAGATCCGCTTTATCGCTGTAAACAGACAAGAAGAAGAAATTAGATACAGTAATGACATGTGGGTGAATATTGAACGTAATAGTGCTATGCGCTCAATAATTCCTCCAAATTCACAGATCAATTTAAGTATGTTTTCATGGGTGAATGGGGAGCAATGAGAAAACCAATAAGATACTTACGAGGCACTCTGAATGAAAGATTCCGTCGGAGAAGGGGTGTCAATCAGGAAGCTCCGCACCAATCTATCCAGCATATCCCTAGTGCTGGCTGCTCTCTCTTCATGAATCGCCAAGTCTTGGCGCAGTACGGACTCTTCGAGGACGTCACACGGCACCCAGGTTGAAGTGTCCGGAACCCTCGATATTTTGAGGGGCTGCACCTTTTTCTTTGGCCTTCCCCTTCCCCGTTTCTGGATAGGTCTCTGTGCTGCTGCTCGCTCCAGATTTTTACGAATGCATTCTACGAATTTTGCATGAACACACCAAGCTGAGATTGCCATGAATACTCGTGCCAGGAAGTTGACGTGAGGCTGTTGTCTCCTCCTGCGCCCCTGAATTAAGCACTGCAGAATGCGATCTCTGGGCGGAATGCGCTCCCCATCTAGAAGCAAAATAAAACAGATATTATACACAACATTTTCAATAAAGTAAGAAACAACACACCATTCACGTCACGCAGTATCAACGTTATAACCCTGACGTATAAAAAAATCTTTATTGTGTAAGATTAGTCGTTTTAATCTCAAAGAAGAAACACGGATTAACACACCCCGACGTCGCCAATCGAGTTCATGAACCACGGAAAAATCAGTACGCGAGAGGGTTTCAGTGGTCAGTTCTGCACACAAAGAACGCAAAATTTCAGCTGAATTTTTCGAACGCACGGGCCAAAAGGACACTTTAAAAATCTCCAAACGTTCTTCAATCTCAACTATTCGTCGTTGTATTGCTTCGGATTTGGAGACCGCCTTTGAACTTTCAACCACTTCCGGAGGATTCAATGGATTGTCACTGGTATTTGGCACTTCCGGAGGATTCAATGGATTGTCACTATTAGTGTTTGGTACATCCGGGGGGTCCGGTTCACAAAACAAATCAAGATCGAAAGAATCAATACATTCCGAAAAAGATTCGTTAAAATTAACGCCATCCGTCATGTTTTTATTGTGGAACCACCCCGCGCATCAAACTACTGAGCAATTATACTAAAGTAAAATGAAACTTACCAGATTCGCGGCAATCCACAACCAATGGGAGGGGGTGAACTTCGTTCATTTCCTCCTCAAATATCATCGTCGTGGTGTCACTAAGAATTGAATCTTCACTCATGGACACGGTTATACTGGCAAATAGTTGAGAAAGACGTCATCCCGACGCCAGCGTATCTTACGAAAATCACTGACCACAGCAAAAAGGGATGAATACAAAGATAAACAAACTTTCAACTCCCGTATGTGTCACTGGGATCACGTGCGCACATGCAAGGATCATTTTAAAAAAAAAAAAATTTATATTTTGGGAGAATGTTCCTTCCCAAAATCTTATAAAGTCAAAATTGTGTTTATGTGCATATCTGGGTTACTAACCCCTATGCACATACACTCAACGAAAAGAGAATTTGCATTCCTTGGTCCACAGAGGACTGTGAACAATTTAAGGAGGGAGGACTGTTATGTCCGACCCATCCATAACTTTTTTTTTGTTAATAAACCGATATCAACATTTCAATTAGTACTGAAACAGTATTAGCAGTTAAAGTGGCGCCTGACACTAGGCTGCCGTACTTGCAGGTAGACAATTAAGCTCGTATAAAATGCAACCTATTTTGATTTTAATTTAATTGCAATAATTTGATTCAAATTTTAGAAATGAAAACAAAACATATGAGAGTAGCTCAAATTTAACAAATTCTAATTCTTTATTTAATAAATCTTGTAGCAACCGTGTTAGAAATTCCAATATGGGTTTAAATTATTCAAATTAAGTAACTTCCTTCCTTATGAAAGAAGTTAAAATGATATTAACTATGCTCCAAGGATAAATTGACAGAAGGTGTTTTAAATCCAGCTCCAATGAGAGATCGAAGCTATAAATCGATACAGGATCGTTCGTGCTAACGCTCGCATCTGGCTAAAGACACTGATGGTAATTAATTCTTTTTCTTAATGGTAACAGATTAACATTCGAATCACGGTAAAATAGCGCGCTACAATGATTTTCTTAAAGACATAAATATGAGTTACCATCATGAAATAAACGAATTGATTATCATAAGTAGGTTCAAAGAGCAATTATCATGAGTTAATTAGTTATCATAGGTTTGAATATTACAATCATATTATGGGTAAGAAGATTTAAATATCGCAATAAATTCTCAAAATCATCATAGGATGTAACAGACAATAGAAAATAACATACAAAATAAGGGATGAAACCGCGATGATTGCTCAGTACAAGGGCCAAGTATAAGCCAGTACTGGCGTAAGTGATGGAGTTTGTAAATTAAACGATAATTGCTATAAGTATAAAATATTGAGATCGTTTTTAGACACCCCTATTCACAATGGCATAAATTAATATGATTGATCAAATAAGTCGATAAATCATTTGTTTTAATTGATTAATTGAAAATTAATATGAAATGGAGCAAAAGCGCGAGTCTACGAACGGTCTCATATGACAATAGTACGTGACTATTGACACTTTTGCATGAGAACGTGTCAGTTGACACTTTTGCATGAGATCGTGCTAAAATAACATAAACTAATCCCCGCAAATAGCGAAAATCGTCTTTAACAGAACACGACGCTAAATGGAGGGGGTCGTATACGCTGAAACCTCTGTCGAGAGAGCATTAACGTAACTACCCGTCGGTGATCAAATTTTCCTACGTTATATCTTGTTAAAATTCTGCAAGTGTTTGTTCGAGTAAAACATAGAATACCGGTGAAAATATTGTGAACCGTCGTAAAATAAACTGTTTAATTAAGTGTTTTGAAGCGGCACGATTCGAAATTGCGGAGTGCGTTAAATTCGAGTTCCAGTGTATGGATACTAAAATCGACACGACTGCACGAAACTGTGAGCCGCTTCAACCCCGTTCAATTGATTGAGCCAATCGACCACAAAAGCTGTGCGATATTGTCAATCTTAGAATCTCCAAAGAATCTTCTATTTTACATGTAAGTTGTTATTTTATTACCCATGCTGAACAAATGTAAACCAAAAGCGTGTACCGATTGGCAATTAATTTAATGATAAACAAATAACGAATAAACAATGACGAATATTGAAGGTAACTTATTTTAGTATTGTAACTATCATAAAGTTTAATCTGTTTTTCTGAATAAATAAGTTAAAATCCAGAAATCACTGTGAGTTTTCTTACTACTGGTAAATACCCAGTACTGGCAACCCATTAATTCATAAAGATTTACTTATTTTGCCGTCAAATCCTGTTTTTTCTTGAGCACATTGACATCGAGGTTTGAAATCACGTGATCAATAGTAAGTACAGAAAGATCTATTTAACAAAAACCCCGTAGGTTTTATAAAGTGAACTAACCCTAAAAAAATAAATATAAAGACTAGGTTTTCTTAGTTAATTAAGCTGTTACAAATCCTGATTAATTTCTATGCAAATTCAAATTATGTTCTGTCCTTTTGCCAGAACGTAACATGTAAAAATGAATTTATTCAAAATTTCCAAAAATTTTTAGAAAAGTCAATATTTTTTGATGCAGTTTTATTAGTTGTGATCAATGGAAGTAAACAGGAAGAAAAAACCGGAAGTTTTTTCATTTTTTTTTAAAATAATAGAGTTTTTGTATAGGATTTATCCACTTTCAGTACCCCTTTTTGCACATGTAAACTTAAAAAATTCATAGCTTTGTGGGGTTGCATTATATCGGAAACTTTTATAAACAAAATTTGTTCGATTTTACTTGTAGTTTAAGAAAAAAATTAGAGAAAATTTTTTTTTGAAAATTTTTTTTTTTTTGAATTTTGAAAATATTCTATTTTTGATAATTTTGGACGAAAATTGCTGGCTAACGAACTCGACCTGTATTTTGGTACCAAAAAAAAGTATACCAAAGTTGAAGTTGATACGACAATTTTTACTCAAGTTATCCGATTTCAAAATTTTGATACAGACAGACAGACAGACAGACAGACAGACAGACAGACAGACATCTTCGTAAAACCCATTTTTTTGGAATCAGGAGGTCTCAAAACGTCGAGAAATGTATGTTTTAGCAAAAGTTCAAAATCGCACAAATTGAAGACTTTCTCATTTAGGATGAGAATGTAAAAATGAATTTATTCAAAATTTCCAAAAATTTTTAGAAAAGTCAATATTTTTTGATGCAGTTTTATTAGTTGTGATCAATGGAAGTAAACAGGAAGAAAAAACCGGAAGTTTTTTCATTTTTTTTTAAAATAATAGAGTTTTTGTATAGGATTTATCCACTTTCAGTACCCCTTTTTGCACATGTAAACTTAAAAAATTCATAGCTTTGTGGGGTTGCATTATATCGGAAACTTTTATAAACAAAATTTGTTCGATTTTACTTGTAGTTTAAGAAAAAAATTAGAGAAAATTTTTTTTTGAAAATTTTTTTTTTTTTGAATTTTGAAAATATTCTATTTTTGATAATTTTGGACGAAAATTGCTGGCTAACGAACTCGACCTGTATTTTGGTACCAAAAAAAAGTATACCAAAGTTGAAGTTGATACGACAATTTTTACTCAAGTTATCCGATTTCAAAATTTTGATACAGACAGACAGACAGACAGACAGACAGACAGACAGACAGACATCTTCGTAAAACCCATTTTTTTGGAATCAGGAGGTCTCAAAACGTCGAGAAATGTATGTTTTAGCAAAAGTTCAAAATCGCACAAATTGAAGACTTTCTCATTTAGGATGAGAATGTAAAAATGAATTTATTCAAAATTTCCAAAAATTTATAGAAAAGTCAATATTTTTTGATGCAGTTTTATTAGTTGTGATCAATGGAAGTAAACAGGAAGAAAAAACCGGAAGTTTTTTCATTTTTTTTAAAAATAATAGAGTTTTTGTATAGGATTTATCCACTTTCAGTACCCCTTTTTGCACATGTAAACTTAAAAAATTCATAGCTTTGTGGGGTTGCATTATATCGGAAACTTTTATAAACAAAATTTGTTCGATTTTACTTGTAGTTTAAGAAAAAAATTAGAGAAAATTTTTTTTTGAAAATTTTTTTTTTTTTGAATTTTGAAAATATTCTATTTTTGATAATTTTGGACGAAAATTGCTGGCTAACGAACTCGACCTGTATTTTGGTACCAAAAAAAAGTATACCAAAATTGAAGTTGATACGACAATTTTTACTCAAGTTATCCGATTTCAAAATTTTGATACAGACAGACAGACAGACAGACAGACAGACAGACAGACAGACAGACAGACAGACAGACATCTTCGTAAAACCCATTTTTTTGGAATCAGGAGGTCTCAAAACGTCGAGAAATGTATGTTTTAGCAAAAGTTCAAAATCGCACAAATTGAAGACTTTCTCATTTAGGATGAGAATGTAAAAATGAATTTATTCAAAATTTCCTAAAATTTTTAGAAAAGTCAATATTTTTTGATGCAGTTTTATTAGTTGTGATCAATGGAAGTAAACAGGAAGAAAAAACCGGAAGTTTTTTCATTTTTTTTAAAAATAATAGAGTTTTTGTATAGGATTTATCCACTTTCAGTACCCCTTTTTGCACATGTAAACTTAAAAAATTCATAGCTTTGTGGGGTTGCATTATATCGGAAACTTTTATAAACAAAATTTGTTCGATTTTACTTGTAGTTTAAGAAAAAAATTAGAGAAAATTTTTTTTTGAAAATTTTTTTTTTTTTGAATTTTGAAAAAATTCTATTTTTGATAATTTTGGACGAAAATTGCTGGCTAACGAACTCGACCTGTATTTTGGTACCAAAAAAAAGTATACCAAAGTTGAAGTTGATACGACAATTTTTACTCAAGTTATCCGATTTCAAAATTTTGATACAGACAGACAGACAGACAGACAGACAGACAGACAGACAGACATCTTCGTAAAACCCATTTTTTTGGAATCAGGAGGTCTCAAAACGTCGAGAAATGTATGTTTTAGCAAAAGTTCAAAATCGCACAAATTGAAGACTTTCTCATTTAGGATGAGAATGTAAAAATGAATTTATTCAAAATTTCCAAAAATTTTTAGAAAAGTCAATATTTTTTGATGCAGTTTTATTAGTTGTGATCAATGGAAGTAAACAGGAAGAAAAAACCGAAAGTTTTTTCATTTTTTTTAAAAATAATAGAGTTTTTGTATAGGATTTATCCACTTTCAGTACCCCTTTTTGCACATGTAAACTTAAAAAATTCATAGCTTTGTGGGGTTGCATTATATCGGAAACTTTTATAAACAAAATTTGTTCGATTTTACTTGTAGTTTAAGAAAAAAATTAGAGAAAATTTTTTTTGAAAATTTTTTTTTTTTTGAATTTTGAAAATATTCTATTTTTGATAATTTTGGACGAAAATTGCTGGCTAACGAACTCGACCTGTATTTTGGTACCAAAAAAAAGTATACCAAAATTGAAGTTGATACGACAATTTTTACTCAAGTTATCCGATTTCAAAATTTTGATACAGACAGACAGACAGACAGACAGACAGACAGACAGACAGACAGACATCTTCGTAAAACCCATTTTTTTGGAATCAGGAGGTCTCAAAACGTCGAGAAATGTATGTTTTAGCAAAAGTTCAAAATCGCACAAATTGAAGACTTTCTCATTTAGGATGAGAATGTAAAAATGAATTTATTCAAAATTTCCAAAAATTTTTAGAAAAGTCAATATTTTTTGATGCAGTTTTATTAGTTGTGATCAATGGAAGTAAACAGGAAGAAAAAACCGGAAGTTTTTTCATTTTTTTTAAAAATAATAGAGTTTTTGTATAGGATTTATCCACTTTCAGTACCCCTTTTTGCACATGTAAACTTAAAAAATTCATAGCTTTGTGGGGTTGCATTATATCGGAAACTTTTATTAACAAAATTTGTTCGATTTTACTTGTAGTTTAAGAAAAAAATTAGAGAAAATTTTTTTTTGAAAATTTTTTTTTTTTTGAATTTTGAAAATATTCTATTTTTGATAATTTTGGACGAAAATTGCTGGCTAACGAACTCGACCTGTATTTTGGTACCAAAAAAAAGTATACTAAAGTTAAAGTTGATACGACAATTTTTACTCAAGTTATCCGATTTCAAAATTTTGATACAGACAGACAGACAGACAGACAGACAGACAGACAGACAGACATCTTCGTAAAACCCATTTTTTTGGAATCAGGAGGTCTCAAAACGTCGAGAAATGTATGTTTTAGCAAAAGTTCAAAATCGCACAAATTGAAGACTTTCTCATTTAGGATGAGAATGTAAAAATGAATTTATTCAAAATTTCCAAAAATTTTTAGAAAAGTCAATATTTTTTGATGCAGTTTTATTAGTTGTGATCAATGGAAGTAAACAGGAAGAAAAAACCGGAAGTTTTTTCATTTTTTTTAAAAATAATAGAGTTTTTGTATAGGATTTATCCACTTTCAGTACCCCTTTTTGCACATGTAAACTTAAAAAATTCATAGCTTTGTGGGGTTGCATTATATCGGAAACTTTTATAAACAAAATTTGTTCGATTTTACTTGTAGTTTAAGAAAAAAATTAGAGAAAATTTTTTTTTGAAAATTTTTTTTTTTTTGAATTTTGAAAATATTCTATTTTTGATAATTTTGGACGAAAATTGCTGGCTAACGAACTCGACCTGTATTTTGGTACCAAAAAAAAGTATACCAAAGTTGAAGTTGATACG
Source organism: Ganaspis brasiliensis (assembly GCA_037103525.1). Classification (NCBI taxonomy): domain Eukaryota; kingdom Metazoa; phylum Arthropoda; class Insecta; order Hymenoptera; family Figitidae; genus Ganaspis; species Ganaspis brasiliensis. The sequence goes on along the minus strand of JAZKLR010000068.1, from coordinate 14,400 downwards.
ACAATTTTTACTCAAGTTATCCGATTTCAAAATTTTGATACAGACAGACAGACAGACAAACAGACAGACATCTTCGTAAAACCCATTTTTTTGGAATCAGGAGGTCTCAAAACGTCGAGAAATGTATGTTTTAGCAAAAGTTCAAAATCGCACAAATTGAAGACTTTCTCATTTAGGATGAGAATGTAAAAATGAATTTATTCAAAATTTCCAAAAATTTTTAGAAAAGTCAATATTTTTTGATGCAGTTTTATTAGTTGTGATCAATGGAAGTAAACAGGAAGAAAAAACCGGAAGTTTTTTCATTTTTTTTAAAAATAATAGAGTTTTTGTATAGGATTTATCCACTTTCAGTACCCCTTTTTGCACATGTAAACTTAAAAAATTCATAGCTTTGTGGGGTTGCATTATATCGGAAACTTTTATAAACAAAATTTGTTCGATTTTACTTGTAGTTTAAGAAAAAAATTAGAGAAAATTTTTTTTTGAAAATTTTTTTTTTTTTGAATTTTGAAAATATTCTATTTTTGATAATTTTGGACGAAAATTGCTGGCTAACGAACTCGACCTGTATTTTGGTACCAAAAAAAAGTATACCAAAGTTGAAGTTGATACTACAATTTTTACTCAAGTTATCCGATTTCAAAATTTTGATACAGACAGACAGACAGACAGACAGACAGACATCTTCGTAAAACCCATTTTTTTGGAATCAGGAGGTCTTAAAACGTCGAGAAATGTATGTTTTAGCAAAAGTTCAAAATCGCACAAATTGAAGACTTTCTCATTTAGGATGAGAATGTAAAAATGAATTTATTCAAAATTTCCAAAAATTTTTAGAAAAGTCAATATTTTTTGATGCAGTTTTATTAGTTGTGATCAATGGAAGTAAACAGGAAGAAAAAACCTGAAGTTTTTTCATTTTTTTTAAAAATAATAGAGTTTTTGTATAGGATTTATCCACTTTCAGTACCCCTTTTTGCACATGTAAACTTAAAAAATTCATAGCTTTGTGGGGTTGCATTATATCGGAAACTTTTATAAACAAAATTTGTTCGATTTTACTTGTAGTTTAAGAAAAAAATTAGAGAAAATTTTTTTTTGAAAATTTTTTTTTTTTTGAATTTTGAAAATATTCTATTTTTGATAATTTTGGACGAAAATTGCTGGCTAACGAACTCGACCTGTATTTTGGTACCAAAAAAAAGTATACCAAAGTTGAAGTTGATACTACAATTTTTACTCAAGTTATCCGATTTCAAAATTTTGATACAGACAGACAGACAGACAGACAGACAGACATCTTCGTAAAACCCATTTTTTTGGAATCAGGAGGTCTTAAAACGTCGAGAAATGTATGTTTTAGCAAAAGTTCAAAATCGCACAAATTGAAGACTTTCTCATTTAGGATGAGAATGTAAAAATGAATTTATTCAAAATTTCCAAAAATTTTTAGAAAAGTCAATATTTTTTGATGCAGTTTTATTAGTTGTGATCAATGGAAGTAAACAGGAAGAAAAAACCGGAAGTTTTTTCATTTTTTTTAAAAATAATAGAGTTTTTGTATAGGATTTATCCACTTTCAGTACCCCTTTTTGCACATGTAAACTTAAAAAATTCATAGCTTTGTGGGGTTGCATTATATCGGAAACTTTTATAAACAAAATTTGTTCGATTTTACTTGTAGTTTAAGAAAAAAATTAGAGAAAATTTTTTTTTGAAAATTTTTTTTTTTTTGAATTTTGAAAATATTCTATTTTTGATAATTTTGGACGAAAATTGCTGGCTAACGAACTCGACCTGTATTTTGGTACCAAAAAAAAGTATACCAAAGTTGAAGTTGATACGACAATTTTTACTCAAGTTATCCGATTTCAAAATTTTGATACAGACAGACAGACAGACAGACAGACAGACAGACAGACAGACAGACAGACAGACATCTTCGTAAAACCCATTTTTTTGGAATCAGGAGGTCTCAAAACGTCGAGAAATGTATGTTTTAGCAAAAGTTCAAAATCGCACAAATTGAAGACTTTCTCATTTAGGATGAGAATGTAAAAATGAATTTATTCAAAATTTCCAAAAATTTTTAGAAAAGTCAATATTTTTTGATGCAGTTTTATTAGTTGTGATCAATGGAAGTAAACAGGAAGAAAAAACCGGAAGTTTTTTCATTTTTTTTAAAAATAATAGAGTTTTTGTATAGGATTTATCCACTTTCAGTACCCCTTTTTGCACATGTAAACTTAAAAAATTCATAGCTTTGTGGGGTTGCATTATATCGGAAACTTTTATAAACAAAATTTGTTCGATTTTACTTGTAGTTTAAGAAAAAAATTAGAGAAAATTTTTTTTTGAAAATTTTTTTTTTTTTGAATTTTGAAAATATTCTATTTTTGATAATTTTGGACGAAAATTGCTGGCTAACGAACTCGACCTGTATTTTGGTACCAAAAAAAAGTATACCAAAGTTGAAGTTGATACTACAATTTTTACTCAAGTTATCCGATTTCAAAATTTTGATACAGACAGACAGACAGACAGACAGACAGACAGACATCTTCGTAAAACCCATTTTTTTGGAATCAGGAGGTCTTAAAACGTCGAGAAATGTATGTTTTAGCAAAAGTTCAAAATCGCACAAATTGAAGACTTTCTCATTTAGGATGAGAATGTAAAAATGAATTTATTCAAAATTTCCAAAAATTTTTAGAAAAGTCAATATTTTTTGATGCAGTTTTATTAGTTGTGATCAATGGAAGTAAACAGGAAGAAAAAACCGGAAGTTTTTTCATTTTTTTTAAAAATAATAGAGTTTTTGTATAGGATTTATCCACTTTCAGTACCCCTTTTTGCACATGTAAACTTAAAAAATTCATAGCTTTGTGGGGTTGCATTATATCGGAAACTTTTATAAACAAAATTTGTTCGATTTTACTTGTAGTTTAAGAAAAAAATTAGAGAAAATTTTTTTTTGAAAATTTTTTTTTTTTTGAATTTTGAAAATATTCTATTTTTGATAATTTTGGACGAAAATTGCTGGCTAACGAACTCGACCTGTATTTTGGTACCAAAAAAAAGTATACCAAAGTTGAAGTTGATACGACAATTTTTACTCAAGTTATCCGATTTCAAAATTTTGATACAGACAGACAGACAGACAGACAGACAGACATCTTCGTAAAACCCATTTTTTTGGAATCAGGAGGTCTCAAAACGTCGAGAAATGTATGTTTTAGCAAAAGTTCAAAATCGCACAAATTGAAGACTTTCTCATTTAGGATGAGAATGTAAAAATGAATTTATTCAAAATTTCCAAAAATTTTTAGAAAAGTCAATATTTTTTGATGCAGTTTTATTAGTTGTGATCAATGGAAGTAAACAGGAAGAAAAAACCGGAAGTTTTTTCATTTTTTTTAAAAATAATAGAGTTTTTGTATAGGATTTATCCACTTTCAGTACCCCTTTTTGCACATGTAAACTTAAAAAATTCATAGCTTTGTGGGGTTGCATTATATCGGAAACTTTTATAAACAAAATTTGTTCGATTTTACTTGTAGTTTAAGAAAAAAATTAGAGAAAATTTTTTTTTGAAAATTTTTTTTTTTTTGAATTTTGAAAATATTCTATTTTTGATAATTTTGGACGAAAATTGCTGGCTAACGAACTCGACCTGTATTTTGGTACCAAAAAAAAGTATACCAAAGTTGAAGTTGATACGACAATTTTTACTCAAGTTATCCGATTTCAAAATTTTGATACAGACAGACAGACAGACAGACAGACAGACAGACAGACAGACATCTTCGTAAAACCCATTTTTTTGGAATCAGGAGGTCTCAAAACGTCGAGAAATGTATGTTTTAGCAAAAGTTCAAAATCGCACAAATTGAAGACTTTCTCATTTAGGATGAGAATGTAAAAATGAATTTATTCAAAATTTCCAAAAATTTTTAGAAAAGTCAATATTTTTTGATGCAGTTTTATTAGTTGTGATCAATGGAAGTAAACAGGAAGAAAAAACCGGAAGTTTTTTCATTTTTTTTAAAAATAATAGAGTTTTTGTATAGGATTTATCCACTTTCAGTACCCCTTTTTGCACATGTAAACTTAAAAAATTCATAGCTTTGTGGGGTTGCATTATATCGGAAACTTTTATAAACAAAATTTGTTCGATTTTACTTGTAGTTTAAGAAAAAAATTAGAGAAAATTTTTTTTTGAAAATTTTTTTTTTTTTGAATTTTGAAAATATTCTATTTTTGATAATTTTGGACGAAAATTGCTGGCTAACGAACTCGACCTGTATTTTGGTACCAAAAAAAAGTATACCAAAGTTGAAGTTGATACGACAATTTTTACTCAAGTTATCCGATTTCAAAATTTTGATACAGACAGACAGACAGACAAACAGACAGACATCTTCGTAAAACCCATTTTTTTGGAATCAGGAGGTCTCAAAACGTCGAGAAATGTATGTTTTAGCAAAAGTTCAAAATCGCACAAATTGAAGACTTTCTCATTTAGGATGAGAATGTAAAAATGAATTTATTCAAAATTTCCAAAAATTTTTAGAAAAGTCAATATTTTTTGATGCAGTTTTATTAGTTGTGATCAATGGAAGTAAACAGGAAGAAAAAACCGGAAGTTTTTTCATTTTTTTTAAAAATAATAGAGTTTTTGTATAGGATTTATCCACTTTCAGTACCCCTTTTTGCACATGTAAACTTAAAAAATTCATAGCTTTGTGGGGTTGCATTATATCGGAAACTTTTATAAACAAAATTTGTTCGATTTTACTTGTAGTTTAAGAAAAAAATTAGAGAAAATTTTTTTTTGAAAATTTTTTTTTTTTTGAATTTTGAAAATATTCTATTTTTGATAATTTTGGACGAAAATTGCTGGCTAACGAACTCGACCTGTATTTTGGTACCAAAAAAAAGTATACCAAAGTTGAAGTTGATACTACAATTTTTACTCAAGTTATCCGATTTCAAAATTTTGATACAGACAGACAGACAGACAGACAGACAGACATCTTCGTAAAACCCATTTTTTTGGAATCAGGAGGTCTTAAAACGTCGAGAAATGTATGTTTTAGCAAAAGTTCAAAATCGCACAAATTGAAGACTTTCTCATTTAGGATGAGAATGTAAAAATGAATTTATTCAAAATTTCCAAAAATTTTTAGAAAAGTCAATATTTTTTGATGCAGTTTTATTAGTTGTGATCAATGGAAGTAAACAGGAAGAAAAAACCTGAAGTTTTTTCATTTTTTTTAAAAATAATAGAGTTTTTGTATAGGATTTATCCACTTTCAGTACCCCTTTTTGCACATGTAAACTTAAAAAATTCATAGCTTTGTGGGGTTGCATTATATCGGAAACTTTTATAAACAAAATTTGTTCGATTTTACTTGTAGTTTAAGAAAAAAATTAGAGAAAATTTTTTTTTGAAAATTTTTTTTTTTTTGAATTTTGAAAATATTCTATTTTTGATAATTTTGGACGAAAATTGCTGGCTAACGAACTCGACCTGTATTTTGGTACCAAAAAAAAGTATACCAAAGTTGAAGTTGATACTACAATTTTTACTCAAGTTATCCGATTTCAAAATTTTGATACAGACAGACAGACAGACAGACAGACAGACATCTTCGTAAAACCCATTTTTTTGGAATCAGGAGGTCTTAAAACGTCGAGAAATGTATGTTTTAGCAAAAGTTCAAAATCGCACAAATTGAAGACTTTCTCATTTAGGATGAGAATGTAAAAATGAATTTATTCAAAATTTCCAAAAATTTTTAGAAAAGTCAATATTTTTTGATGCAGTTTTATTAGTTGTGATCAATGGAAGTAAACAGGAAGAAAAAACCGGAAGTTTTTTCATTTTTTTTAAAAATAATAGAGTTTTTGTATAGGATTTATCCACTTTCAGTACCCCTTTTTGCACATGTAAACTTAAAAAATTCATAGCTTTGTGGGGTTGCATTATATCGGAAACTTTTATAAACAAAATTTGTTCGATTTTACTTGTAGTTTAAGAAAAAAATTAGAGAAAATTTTTTTTTGAAAATTTTTTTTTTTTTGAATTTTGAAAATATTCTATTTTTGATAATTTTGGACGAAAATTGCTGGCTAACGAACTCGACCTGTATTTTGGTACCAAAAAAAAGTATACCAAAGTTGAAGTTGATACGACAATTTTTACTCAAGTTATCCGATTTCAAAATTTTGATACAGACAGACAGACAGACAGACAGACAGACAGACAGACAGACAGACAGACAGACATCTTCGTAAAACCCATTTTTTTGGAATCAGGAGGTCTCAAAACGTCGAGAAATGTATGTTTTAGCAAAAGTTCAAAATCGCACAAATTGAAGACTTTCTCATTTAGGATGAGAATGTAAAAATGAATTTATTCAAAATTTCCAAAAATTTTTAGAAAAGTCAATATTTTTTGATGCAGTTTTATTAGTTGTGATCAATGGAAGTAAACAGGAAGAAAAAACCGGAAGTTTTTTCATTTTTTTTAAAAATAATAGAGTTTTTGTATAGGATTTATCCACTTTCAGTACCCCTTTTTGCACATGTAAACTTAAAAAATTCATAGCTTTGTGGGGTTGCATTATATCGGAAACTTTTATAAACAAAATTTGTTCGATTTTACTTGTAGTTTAAGAAAAAAATTAGAGAAAATTTTTTTTTGAAAATTTTTTTTTTTTTGAATTTTGAAAATATTCTATTTTTGATAATTTTGGACGAAAATTGCTGGCTAACGAACTCGACCTGTATTTTGGTACCAAAAAAAAGTATACCAAAGTTGAAGTTGATACTACAATTTTTACTCAAGTTATCCGATTTCAAAATTTTGATACAGACAGACAGACAGACAGACAGACAGACAGACATCTTCGTAAAACCCATTTTTTTGGAATCAGGAGGTCTTAAAACGTCGAGAAATGTATGTTTTAGCAAAAGTTCAAAATCGCACAAATTGAAGACTTTCTCATTTAGGATGAGAATGTAAAAATGAATTTATTCAAAATTTCCAAAAATTTTTAGAAAAGTCAATATTTTTTGATGCAGTTTTATTAGTTGTGATCAATGGAAGTAAACAGGAAGAAAAAACCGGAAGTTTTTTCATTTTTTTTAAAAATAATAGAGTTTTTGTATAGGATTTATCCACTTTCAGTACCCCTTTTTGCACATGTAAACTTAAAAAATTCATAGCTTTGTGGGGTTGCATTATATCGGAAACTTTTATAAACAAAATTTGTTCGATTTTACTTGTAGTTTAAGAAAAAAATTAGAGAAAATTTTTTTTTGAAAATTTTTTTTTTTTTGAATTTTGAAAATATTCTATTTTTGATAATTTTGGACGAAAATTGCTGGCTAACGAACTCGACCTGTATTTTGGTACCAAAAAAAAGTATACCAAAGTTGAAGTTGATACGACAATTTTTACTCAAGTTATCCGATTTCAAAATTTTGATACAGACAGACAGACAGACAGACAGACAGACATCTTCGTAAAACCCATTTTTTTGGAATCAGGAGGTCTCAAAACGTCGAGAAATGTATGTTTTAGCAAAAGTTCAAAATCGCACAAATTGAAGACTTTCTCATTTAGGATGAGAATGTAAAAATGAATTTATTCAAAATTTCCAAAAATTTTTAGAAAAGTCAATATTTTTTGATGCAGTTTTATTAGTTGTGATCAATGGAAGTAAACAGGAAGAAAAAACCGGAAGTTTTTTCATTTTTTTTAAAAATAATAGAGTTTTTGTATAGGATTTATCCACTTTCAGTACCCCTTTTTGCACATGTAAACTTAAAAAATTCATAGCTTTGTGGGGTTGCATTATATCGGAAACTTTTATAAACAAAATTTGTTCGATTTTACTTGTAGTTTAAGAAAAAAATTAGAGAAAATTTTTTTTTGAAAATTTTTTTTTTTTTGAATTTTGAAAATATTCTATTTTTGATAATTTTGGACGAAAATTGCTGGCTAACGAACTCGACCTGTATTTTGGTACCAAAAAAAAGTATACCAAAGTTGAAGTTGATACGACAATTTTTACTCAAGTTATCCGATTTCAAAATTTTGATACAGACAGACAGACAGACAGACAGACAGACAGACAGACAGACATCTTCGTAAAACCCATTTTTTTGGAATCAGGAGGTCTCAAAACGTCGAGAAATGTATGTTTTAGCAAAAGTTCAAAATCGCACAAATTGAAGACTTTCTCATTTAGGATGAGAATGTAAAAATGAATTTATTCAAAATTTCCAAAAATTTTTAGAAAAGTCAATATTTTTTGATGCAGTTTTATTAGTTGTGATCAATGGAAGTAAACAGGAAGAAAAAACCGGAAGTTTTTTCATTTTTTTTAAAAATAATAGAGTTTTTGTATAGGATTTATCCACTTTCAGTACCCCTTTTTGCACATGTAAACTTAAAAAATTCATAGCTTTGTGGGGTTGCATTATATCGGAAACTTTTATAAACAAAATTTGTTCGATTTTACTTGTAGTTTAAGAAAAAAATTAGAGAAAATTTTTTTTTGAAAATTTTTTTTTTTTTGAATTTTGAAAATATTCTATTTTTGATAATTTTGGACGAAAATTGCTGGCTAACGAACTCGACCTGTATTTTGGTACCAAAAAAAAGTATACCAAAGTTGAAGTTGATACTACAATTTTTACTCAAGTTATCCGATTTCAAAATTTTGATACAGACAGACAGACAGACAGACAGACAGACATCTTCGTAAAACCCATTTTTTTGGAATCAGGAGGTCTTAAAACGTCGAGAAATGTATGTTTTAGCAAAAGTTCAAAATCGCACAAATTGAAGACTTTCTCATTTAGGATGAGAATGTAAAAATGAATTTATTCAAAATTTCCAAAAATTTTTAGAAAAGTCAATATTTTTTGATGCAGTTTTATTAGTTGTGATCAATGGAAGTAAACAGGAAGAAAAAACCTGAAGTTTTTTCATTTTTTTTAAAAATAATAGAGTTTTTGTATAGGATTTATCCACTTTCAGTACCCCTTTTTGCACATGTAAATTTAAAAAATTCATAGCTTTGTGGGGTTGCATTATATCGGAAACTTTTATAAACAAAATTTGTTCGATTTTACTTGTAGTTTAAGAAAAAAATTAGAGAAAATTTTTTTTTGAAAATTTTTTTTTTTTTGAATTTTGAAAATATTCTATTTTTGATAATTTTGGACGAAAATTGCTGGCTAACGAACTCGACCTGTATTTTGGTACCAATAAAAAGTATACCAAAGTTGAAGTTGATACTACAATTTTTACTCAAGTTATCCGATTTCAAAATTTTGATACAGACAGACAGACAGACAGACAGACAGACAGACATCTTCGTAAAACCCATTTTTTTGGAATCAGGAGGTCTTAAAACGTCGAGAAATGTATGTTTTAGCAAAAGTTCAAAATCGCACAAATTGAAGACTTTCTCATTTAGGATGAGAATGTAAAAATGAATTTATTCAAAATTTCCAAAAATTTTTAGAAAAGTCAATATTTTTTGATGCAGTTTTATTAGTTGTGATCAATGGAAGTAAACAGGAAGAAAAAACCGGAAGTTTTTTCATTTTTTTTAAAAATAATAGAGTTTTTGTATAGGATTTATCCACTTTCAGTACCCCTTTTTGCACATGTAAACTTAAAAAATTCATAGCTTTGTGGGGTTGCATTATATCGGAAACTTTTATAAACAAAATTTGTTCGATTTTACTTGTAGTTTAAGAAAAAAATTAGAGAAAATTTTTTTTTGAAAATTTTTTTTTTTTTGAATTTTGAAAATATTCTATTTTTGATAATTTTGGACGAAAATTGCTGGCTAACGAACTCGACCTGTATTTTGGTACCAAAAAAAAGTATACCAAAGTTGAAGTTGATACGACAATTTTTACTCAAGTTATCCGATTTCAAAATTTTGATACAGACAGACAGACAGACAGACAGACAGACATCTTCGTAAAACCCATTTTTTTGGAATCAGGAGGTCTCAAAACGTCGAGAAATGTATGTTTTAGCAAAAGTTCAAAATCGCACAAATTGAAGACTTTCTCATTTAGGATGAGAATGTAAAAATGAATTTATTCAAAATTTCCAAAAATTTTTAGAAAAGTCAATATTTTTTGATGCAGTTTTATTAGTTGTGATCAATGGAAGTAAACAGGAAGAAAAAACCGGAAGTTTTTTCATTTTTTTTAAAAATAATAGAGTTTTTGTATAGGATTTATCCACTTTCAGTACCCCTTTTTGCACATGTAAACTTAAAAAATTCATAGCTTTGTGGGGTTGCATTATATCGGAAACTTTTATAAACAAAATTTGTTCGATTTTACTTGTAGTTTAAGAAAAAAATTAGAGAAAATTTTTTTTTGAAAATTTTTTTTTTTTTGAATTTTGAAAATATTCTATTTTTGATAATTTTGGACGAAAATTGCTGGCTAACGAACTCGACCTGTATTTTGGTACCAAAAAAAAGTATACCAAAGTTGAAGTTGATACGACAATTTTTACTCAAGTTATCCGATTTCAAAATTTTGATACAGACAGACAGACAGACAGACAGACAGACAGACAGACAGACATCTTCGTAAAACCCATTTTTTTGGAATCAGGAGGTCTCAAAACGTCGAGAAATGTATGTTTTAGCAAAAGTTCAAAATCGCACAAATTGAAGACTTTCTCATTTAGGATGAGAATGTAAAAATGAATTTATTCAAAATTTCCAAAAATTTTTAGAAAAGTCAATATTTTTTGATGCAGTTTTATTAGTTGTGATCAATGGAAGTAAACAGGAAGAAAAAACCGGAAGTTTTTTCATTTTTTTTAAAAATAATAGAGTTTTTGTATAGGATTTATCCACTTTCAGTACCCCTTTTTGCACATGTAAACTTAAAAAATTCATAGCTTTGTGGGGTTGCATTATATCGGAAACTTTTATAAACAAAATTTGTTCGATTTTACTTGTAGTTTAAGAAAAAAATTAGAGAAAATTTTTTTTTGAAAATTTTTTTTTTTTTGAATTTTGAAAATATTCTATTTTTGATAATTTTGGACGAAAATTGCTGGCTAACGAACTCGACCTGTATTTTGGTACCAAAAAAAAGTATACCAAAGTTGAAGTTGATACTACAATTTTTACTCAAGTTATCCGATTTCAAAATTTTGATACAGACAGACAGACAGACAGACAGACAGACAGACATCTTCGTAAAACCCATTTTTTTGGAATCAGGAGGTCTTAAAACGTCGAGAAATGTATGTTTTAGCAAAAGTTCAAAATCGCACAAATTGAAGACTTTCTCATTTAGGATGAGAATGTAAAAATGAATTTATTCAAAATTTCCAAAAATTTTTAGAAAAGTCAATATTTTTTGATGCAGTTTTATTAGTTGTGATCAATGGAAGTAAACAGGAAGAAAAAACCGGAAGTTTTTTCATTTTTTTTAAAAATAATAGAGTTTTTGTATAGGATTTATCCACTTTCAGTACCCCTTTTTGCACATGTAAACTTAAAAAATTCATAGCTTTGTGGGGTTGCATTATATCGGAAACTTTTATAAACAAAATTTGTTCGATTTTACTTGTAGTTTAAGAAAAAAATTAGAGAAAATTTTTTTTTGAAATTTTTTTTTTTTTGAATTTTGAAAATATTCTATTTTTGATAATTTTGGACGAAAATTGCTGGCTAACGAACTCGACCTGTATTTTGGTACCAAAAAAAAGTATACCAAAGTTGAAGTTGATACGACAATTTTTACTCAAGTTATCCGATTTCAAAATTTTGATACAGACAGACAGACAGACAGACAGACAGACAGACAGACATCTTCGTAAAACCCATTTTTTTGGAATCAGGAGGTCTCAAAACGTCGAGAAATGTATGTTTTAGCAAAAGTTCAAAATCGCACAAATTGAAGACTTTCTCATTTAGGATGAGAATGTAAAAATGAATTTATTCAAAATTTCCAAAAATTTTTAGAAAAGTCAATATTTTTTGATGCAGTTTTATTAGTTGTGATCAATGGAAGTAAACAGGAAGAAAAAACCGGAAGTTTTTTCATTTTTTTTAAAAATAATAGAGTTTTTGTATAGGATTTATCCACTTTCAGTACCCCTTTTTGCACATGTAAACTTAAAAAATTCATAGCTTTGTGGGGTTGCATTATATCGGAAACTTTTATAAACAAAATTTGTTCGATTTTACTTGTAGTTTAAGAAAAAAATTAGAGAAAATTTTTTTTTGAAAATTTTTTTTTTTTTGAATTTTGAAAATATTCTATTTTTGATAATTTTGGACGAAAATTGCTGGCTAACGAACTCGACCTGTATTTTGGTACCAAAAAAAAGTATACCAAAGTTGAAGTTGATACTACAATTTTTACTCAAGTTATCCGATTTCAAAATTTTGATACAGACAGACAGACAGACAGACAGACAGACAGACATCTTCGTAAAACCCATTTTTTTGGAATCAGGAGGTCTTAAAACGTCGAGAAATGTATGTTTTAGCAAAAGTTCAAAATCGCACAAATTGAAGACTTTCTCATTTAGGATGAGAATGTAAAAATGAATTTATTCAAAATTTCCAAAAATTTTTAGAAAAGTCAATATTTTTTGATGCAGTTTTATTAGTTGTGATCAATGGAAGTAAACAGGAAGAAAAAACCTGAAGTTTTTTCATTTTTTTTAAAAATAATAGAGTTTTTGTATAGGATTTATCACTTTCAGTACCCCTTTTTGCACATGTAAACTTAAAAAATTCATAGCTTTGTGGGGTTGCATTATATCGGAAACTTTTATAAACAAAATTTGTTCGATTTTACTTGTAGTTTAAGAAAAAAATTAAAGAAAATTTTTTTTTGAAAATTTTTTTTTTTTGAATTTTGAAAATATTCTATTTTTGATAATTTTGGACGAAAATTGCTGGCTAACGAACTCGACCTGTATTTTGGTACCAAAAAAAAGTATACCAAAGTTGAAGTTGATACGACAATTTTTACTCAAGTTATCCGATTTCAAAATTTTGATACAGACAGACAGACAGACAGACAGACAGACAGACAGACAGACATCTTCGTAAAACCCATTTTTTTGGAATCAGGAGGTCTCAAAACGTCGAGAAATGTATGTTTTAGCAAAAGTTCAAAATCGCACAAATTGAAGACTTTCTCATTTAGGATGAGAATGTAAAAATGAATTTATCAAAATTTCCAAAATTTTTAGAAAAGTCAATATTTTTTGATGCAGTTTTATTAGTTGTGATCAATGGAAGTAAACAGGAAGAAAAAACCGGAAGTTTTTTCATTTTTTTTAAAAATAATAGAGTTTTTGTATAGGATTTATCCACTTTCAGTACCCCTTTTTGCACATGTAAACTTAAAAAATTTCATAGCTTTGTGGGGTTGCATTATATCGGAAACTTTTATAAACAAAATTTGTTCGATTTTACTTGTAGTTTAAGAAAAAAATTAGAGAAAATTTTTTTTTGAAAATTTTTTTTTTTTTGAATTTTGAAAATATTCTATTTTTGATAATTTTGGACGAAAATTGCTGGCTAACGAACTCGACCTGTATTTTGGTACCAAAAAAAAAGTATACCAAAGTTGAAGTTGATACGACAATTTTTACTCAATTTATCCGATTTCAAAATTTTGATACAGACAGACAGACAGACAGACAGACAGACAGACAGACATCTTCGTAAAACCCATTTTTTTGGAATCAGGAGGTCCTCAAAACGTCGAGAAATGTATGTTTTAGCAAAAGTTCAAAATCGCACAAATTGAAGACTTTCTCATTTAGGAATGAGAATGTAAAAATGAATTTATTCAAAATTTCCAAAAATTTTTAGAAAAGTCAATATTTTTTGATGCAGTTTTATTAGTTGTGATCAATGGAAGTAAACAGGAAGAAAAAACCGGAAGTTTTTTCATTTTTTTTAAAAATAATAGAGTTTTTGTATAGGATTTATCCACTTTCAGTACCCCTTTTTGCACATGTAAACTTAAAAAATTCATAGCTTTGTGGGGTTGCATTATATCGGAAACTTTTATAAACAAAATTTGTTCGATTTTACTTGTAGTTTAAGAAAAAAATTAGAGAAAATTTTTTTTTGAAAATTTTTTTTTTTTTGAATTTGAAAATATTCTATTTTTGATAATTTTGGACGAAAATTGCTGGCTAACGAACTCGACCTGTATTTTGGTACCAAAAAAAAGTATACCAAAGTTGAAGTTGATACGACAATTTTTACTCAAGTTATCCGATTTCAAAATTTTGATACAGACAGACAGACAGACAGACAGACAGACAGACAGCAGACAGACATCTTCGTAAAACCCATT